>OZ020168.1:16995069-17017869 GCA_963971145.1 Sussaba pulchella
ATAATAAATGGGATAGGAGAATGAAACGAAAAGCCGTAGCGAGAGCTTAAAAGTAGCAGCAGGTTATCCCTACCCCCGTAAAGTCACAAAGGAAGGTTCTATTGTGGATAACGAATGAGTCGCATCCTCGGGCGACATTTGTCCGCTGCGGGGGAACTTGGCTTTGCCACCCCCGAACGATTTTCAGAACTATGTGTTCGTTTCTCCTTCGGTCTCGTGTTTTTTTTTCTTCCTTCCGCGTCTTCTCTACCTCCATCTTTTTCCGGGTTTTATACCCCATCGGGGGTTTTCTCGTTCCACGTTCATTCATCGTGCCTATTTTACGGCCTTCGTTGAAAATCCGTACGAACTTCTAGCAGACAGTCAGCCTCGTCGTACCGGTTTAACGTTACACGAGCTACTTCCTTGCTCCATTGTCATCTCGTTCTCTCTCTCTCTCTCTCTCTCTCGCTCTCTCTCTCTCTTTCTCTTTCTGTCTCTCGATCTTTCTCTTCCTCTCTTCGTGTGTCCCATATTGTCAACGCATGCTCTCGTCACGGCGATCTCTGACGTTTGACAGAAGTTTGCAAACATCGGTTGGCATAGATAGACACGCCAGAGCGACTCGCTGTGCATCGCGAAAGGGACCACATCGAGATTCGACCGTCGTAACAACGTGCGGAAAATACGGCTCGTTCTTTCTTCGGAAACAAAGCGTTCCGCAAAAAAGGTTGCGTTGATGATTTTATTTTGTAAGTTTTTTTCCCTGTGTGAGTGGATGACGAAAATAAAAAATAATGGAGGTTTCTGTTATGTGAGTGTCGTGATGTTTTCTTCGAATTTGTAATTATTATTTACGAATGGCATTAGAGGTCCATGCGTTAGGCGATAAATTGAAATTTTTGATGTGCTATAATTTAATTTATTCATAATTTATCCAAGTAAATTACAATGAAACAATTGTAATTTATATTTGTAATAATAATACTATAATTGTAATTCGTATAATTACGATTGCATAATGTAAAATGTATAATTGTAATAATAATAATTTTACTGATGTATTAAATTATTTAATTTTGATTAATCCATCTAGAATTTTTTAAGGTAAATTTCTATCCTCACAAATATGTTTATTTATTTTCAGAAATGTTTCGAGAGCCAGACTGAGACATACGAGATACTTTAAACACAGACACAGCCTGAATAGAAAAATAAATCAACCTTTTTTAAGCGACTCCCAATAAACGAGGCGCACAATATAATACATTTTCTTACAAAATATTACGCACAGTGCATTCGAGAAGCGCCACGAGATTCGCTTGTTCATGCATCCACTTCGACTTTCATGATAATAGAAATCGTAATCGTGAAAATTGAGTAGACAAGCCGGTGGTGTGTTAACGCTGAATCGTCTCTCCGCCGTCATTGGGCACGAAGGACTTTTGGCTCGCGGCCATTTTGCCCGAACGGCAACGGTCTTGAAATCGTTTGTTCCCGCGTACGGTATTACTTATAGTTTGTACCGGACAATGAAAGACGACGACGTCTGTGGAAAGTGGAGAAAAATAAGGGATGTATATGCTCGTGAGGATGGTTTTTCCTATACGAAACATGCTTTATCTCGTCCGGTCGACATTTTCAACAAGCTTTCGCGGGACTCTCTCGACCCTCCGCATTTTGTACACGTCGTAGCTCACTATCTAACTGTCGAGACTCTGTGACTCACTCACGACCCTTTTCTATCTTTCGTTGCGTAAATATACGGACGTATACACAAAATTACTAAAATGTTACCGTGTTGGATACCTTTAAAGTTTACGTTATGGGATTTTCCCAAGACCTTCCCCTCCTTCCGCCCCTGCTACTCCCTGCCGGGTTTGTTGAGTTCTATCTGGCGCAAAAGGGCGAAAAAGTGTGCAGTCTTCGTCTTGCTTGAATCCAAAATGGGAGATTTTACGAGAATGGGGCATTTTTTTTCGTTTACTGACAATGAGTAAAACTCCGAATGATTCATTCCGAAAATCACTGTTGTTCTCTACTTCTACTGGAAAAGAAGAAATGGCTGGCTTGATTCGCTTTTCTTTTCCCGCTAAACGCAGTTTCGTTGATTTTCTGTCGATCGATCGACAACAAATATTTTTCAAATGACGAAACTTGATTCTAAAATTCATTCGAATAATTTTTCCAATGATTTTTCGTATGCTGACAATAATTACATGTACATAATCTTTCCGGTAAAGTTAGGAAAACGCTGAAATGAAAAAGAATCAAATTTGGAAGTAATTATAATTAGAAACATAAATAAAAAGAAAAGAATTGGGTAGGACGTTAAATAAATTTCCAAGGGATACGAGTGAAAATCTCTCGTCAATTACAATTCAACTTTGCATTGAGGGAAAAAATATAAACTAGTGGGAGGTCATACATTTTTGCCCAGCAATAATTCCGGTATAAACGAGTCATGAGGAGCGTCGTCGAAAATAATTGTTCGGTCGCTTGTTGGGTCGAATCGTGTGTAGGACCAAAGAAAAAGAGATAAAGAGCAAAATGAGAGTAAGATGAGTTACAATTCCTGCTCGAAGAAGCCCGGCAACAGCGTGACAGGCGTTCTTACAAGATGCAAAAGGCCTCAAAGGCGACTCGGGCGCAGACTGAGGTAACTCGATACAAAAATCGACGGTGGTGTGAGGAAGATGACCGAAGATTCGAGAATGCGATTTAATAAAATGCCCGGCAGGTCGCAGGTAGACGACACAACTTGGTAGCTCTTACAAAGACGTTCTGGTTCGAGCTGCTGCTGCTGCTGTTGCTGGTGCTGTTGCTTCACGACGTTTTTCGAGAGGTAACACTGCATAGAGTAGTCGGGTTTCAAACTCAACGTTGGGCCCGCTGTTGCCGACGCGTTGCGACCAAAACGCCTTAGAGAATTCGAGATTCGAATGAAACGTGAGTTTTTCTATGAAAAAGAAAACCCGGAGAGTGATTAGTGGAGCAGAAAAATTTTAGGTGTCGAATTGAGGAGCCATTGAAGCTTCCCGTCACGTTCGTTCCCGCAACGCATTAATTTTTCAACTGTACATAATGCGTGGGTTCGTGTGAGACTTCGATTTTGGGATTAGATTATGTATCCCAAGCACTTTGGACAACGACGCATGTCCGGGTGTAACGAAATACGAAATTTTGAACTGTCAGATTTATTTATTTTATTAGTTCGTCGTGTTGTTCCGTTAAGAGAATAAAAATTTGTTCAACTACGCTTCGTTGGCATAATGTTACACGATTTAGAAACGGTTGATGGAAATTGATGGGGAGACTAACGTTAAATGAGTGGAAAGTATGAAAATACTAAGATCAGGTGCGAATTCGACTCGCGCGTAAAAGTAGTATATTTTTAGCAATTAATTTTTAGAAATCGGTAGGACTTTATAATTTCGTTATAATTTTCCTGCGAACTTTGAGTAAGGCGCTATAGCTCCTGATCATGTAAAAATTGTAGGTCCCGTAATTTCGGTATTAAGGGGTTAGGGGAATATTCTCTATTTTCGTAGATTTTTCAGAAAATCTTTTCAAGTATGCTATTCAACCCTACGAAAAAATATTTTTGTATTCCACATGAGAAGCCCATTCAAACCCCAAATGATACATAAAACTCAAAAAATAAAAACATCGAGTCCTTGATTTCCCCCCTCTCCAATTCCTATATTAATATTCTCAAGTGTTAACAAAATGTCTTGCTACGCCAAATTTCAATTCCATACATGGCACGCTTTCCAAAAATTCCGGTTATGATTGACGGCCAGACACCCATACAGCCGAGTAATCTTATAGGGGTCCCGATTTACGTTACGGAACTCGAAATAACAAATTCAAATGCAACACAAACATCGCATTATCGACAAGTACCCATTGAAGACGTAAAACGTTGGACGAATTAATTTTAAAAAAAACTCGCACGAGACCTGAGTTTAAAGTGTCAAGACGATGGGAATACACGTCGAGGTACGGTTAAGGGGCACCATGGAGCGCGGGTAAAGGGGCGCCGTGTGTAACTGTCCAGCGTATTTTTTTTTTTTTTTTTTTTTTTTTTTACGTGTTGCGCGTTTGTGAGCGTTCGAAGCACCACCGATGTCATAATAAAGTCGTAGAACCGATCGGTACGATCGTAAATTTGACGAAATATTATACCGCGGGACTCGTACGTTTCCCTCGTGTCCGACATCACCGACGGTGGACCATAAGATCGTGCACGTGTGCACGGGAAATCGGTAGACGAGGGTCGCGCGTATCGTAATCAACGACAAAATTTACCGACGTGTTCCCCGTGGTTATTCTTTCGGCGGTCGGGGGGGTAAAGAGGGGTATAAACGAGACACGAGAAACTGCAGGAGCTCGTCGCATAACGATACACACGCATGGTAATAGCCCGCAGACATTTTCGAACTCACAAGCACGTTACATACGTTCCTGTTATGCATTACGTTTTTTTTTAAACTCTTTTTCATTCATTATTTTTATTTTTTTTTCGCTCAATTTTTTACGAGAGTCGCACGTCGTCGTTGCCATCTCGTGGACTCTATCCCTCGCACTTGGCTCGATCGTATTCGAACGTTTTTAAGAATCGTCCGTTTCTCGTACGATGACAACCCGGATTCTATTTCGACTCGAGCGAATTATTAAAAAAATGAAAATAACGATCATAATAATAGAAATGATTTAAAAAAATTTAATTATCTGGGATACAACGAAAAATTGACGATTCGGAAAGGCGATAAATATCGTATCAAATGAACCGTGCGGCTCATTAAACGCCTCCGTATCAGACGTCGCGTAACGGGTTTTGCGTCTAATGAAAATATATAATTTATTTTCAATCAGGCGCCGCGTGAATTCATTGATAAAAAAAAAGAAAGGAAAGTGAAAAAAAAAGAGAAGAAATAAAAACGACAAGCAATGATTTCGTTTCTCACGAGTAAAGTTCGTGACGTATAGGTGCGTGCATAATTGTGTTACATCAGTGAAGGCCTAATTGGTGACGCATATGGGCCGTAGCCGAGAATGGTTACCCCGGCGATGGCGCAACGTTCGGGGATTAAACGCGCGTAGCCCAAACGGGTCTTGGGCGTCACGACGATGACACGCAGCTGCGTCGCGTCAACTTGATCGAAAAGACGGGTCCTTCGAACGGTGCCTCGTCGTAGTCTCGTTTATTTCGGTGTGAAAGACTCCCGTGCACTTTTTACATCGCGTAAAACGACACTTCGGAAAAGGCCGAGAGAGTAAGAGAGAGAGAGGCGCTAATTGTTCGGGTATGGCTCTGTCATGTTTGTTTTTTAATTTTCAATTTTTTTTAAAACTCGTTCTAAAAACGATTCTGTATCGAGAAACGTTTTTCGGGCGATTCCATGACTTTTACGTCGTACGTGGGTCAAGCATTGGGAACAGTAATGTAAATTCTGTCGTGAACTGTTGAAGATTAATTTGTTATTCACGATTATTACGATCGACGTTTTTTTTTCTCTGTTATTATGTCACATTTGTATCGCCGAAATTTTATTGTATTTGAACTTGGTTCCACAATTTTCCCTCACTGAATTTGTAGAGTATTTATAATTATTATAATTACTATAGATTGTATAATAATTATAGGCTATATAATAATTATATCAAATGTTATATACATATTGTAGGGATATTCATATCGATAATTAATTAATTTCTTCATTAAAATTTCACCAAAAAATTCCTCCCCTCCAACCCCAAACGCATGATGGTAGAAATATCGTTCACGTCGTCCGAATGAAAATGGAAATCCGTCGCTTCCGCCTTTGCCAACGTGCGAAACGGCCGTTTTAACGGTATAAAGGAACAAGTAACGTGGGCTATCGAGCGGTGCCTGTCTAGTTCGCGCGAAAACGTCGCCGAAGACATGACGTAAAACTCCACGAAGGGCCCAGAATCGCGAGAGCCACCCCGACGTCGTCTGCACCCTCGCAAACCGTCTCTCGCGTCTCCTGCACGTACATATACATCTACGGACACAAATATATACACGCAGACACACACGTATAAATACATACATATATAAGTACGTATATATAGGTAGTATAGGGAAGAAGAGTTCTCAAGAGCGTCCGAGTGCGTCCAAAGGAGCGCAGGGGGTTCCCATGAATAATTCAAATTTGACGCGATGCCAGGCGAGCGCGTTCGTTCGCATCGGTTGCTACACCAGTGTTATTTTAATTTCTCTTCGCACCGAACACATTTTCATATTCAAATGTTTGTCGAGTCGACACGTACGCGAAGTATATGCATCGCACCGTGGATACATATAGTACACATAAGAGGAATACGTAAATACGTATAAGTTTAAATACGAGACTGAAATCATTTTCGTTCATTCCACGATCGAACGAACGAATACCGCGTTTGGTTACGCCGAATTACTAATATTATTCCGTGGGGTCGTCGGTACGAGTTGGACTGTGCGTATACCACACGCGTCACTCGCTTCACGGCTGAGAACGGAAATGAGTCCTCGATTCGTACGGCATTGAAGAAGAATAAGAAGCCGATGAGAAGTCAAACTCGAATGACTCACGAGTTCTGAACGAGCGAGAACGATAAAGCTTTCCGCATCGAGTTGTGTGAATTAGAAAGCATCTGTCTTTTCGTTTTGTTCGAGACCGAAACGAAACTGTTCAACGATGGAAAAATCAACATCCTTGGATCACCGATAAATCATTCGTTTGTTTATTTATTTGCGTGCTCAATGACGATGAATGGCGGATGTATCGCGTGGTTGGTCGGTGTTAATGTTTCTTGTGTTATTTGTACGAATGTCGTGGCGGTTTTTAGCTCGTGAACGAGGAGGAGCAGTTTGAGAAGAGACCGAAGGCATTTTCGACCCCCGACGACTACTTCGTGGGCTCAAGGTTTCACACTGTGATATACAACCGGGCTGGTGAATCCCCGGAGACCAGACATCCTCCGCACGACGACAGTTATATCGCGCAGTTATATTTTTTTCTTCTTCTTCTAATGTTTTTTTAAAATATTTTTTTTTCCACAGCGCTATAAGCTCGTTTGTAACGCGCGAACCAACCGAGCCAAGTACCAACGGCCGGTACGTTGCACGACTTATGTACGTACGTATATATATTTATCGTTTCGGGTATATCGAGGAGTCTCATCGCCGTGGATGGCCAGCAGCTTGCGCTGTTACTCTCGTTCGACCCACGCTCGTAAGAATCGTCCACGGTTTCGTGGTTCTCCACATCGATTTCGCAGATGTTTCACGAGCGCAACTCGTGGCGCGAACAGTCATCGTCGTCTTCGCAACGACGTCGTGAGATTCACCCACTCGAGACTCGAGAGAATTCGGAGTATATCGTTTGACTTCGGAGTCTCGAGATTTCCAGAGGATAAGGAACGTGGCAGGATGAGATTGTAAATTGCGCTGGAAAAACGACTGGCCGAGTTGAAATCCGGATGAGAGTTTTTGTCGCCATTTTTTTTGTCACTCCGATACTTTGGAGTTATTTATTGTAGAGATAAACGGGAGAAAAATTGAGATATTTCTGGCAGTCGATGCAGAATCGTGGAACAAATTTGGTTGCGAAGTTTCGTTGAATTCCGTCGATCCATCGTCGACCAAAAGGTTTTTAATGTTTCGAGGTCGTTAATGCAAATCGACATCAGCTGTTGGACGGCGGCCATATTGGACGCAGCCTCCCGTGTGTTTACTCTTACTAAAACCACGTGGTTTCCATTGCATCTTCCACATCCGGAAACGAAATCACTTCTTCGGTTAATGCGTTTATTCAGGTTGCGAAAAATTTTTCCATTAAAGGTAAAATTGTGTTTACTTCAAGACCTCGAGCTAATGGCATTATGCGGTTTTAGCGACGATGGCGTCCAGCGTAAAATTCTTCTATACCGGTTGCCATCCGAGACTATTTTTTTTCGTTCCCACCCGTGGTCTCGGCCATGCTCCAACGGTTCGACCACTTGCCAAGGCGTGAGGTGGAAAGGATCGATTAAATTTATTCCCCGACGGGGAAACACGAGATGCGAATAAACTGTTACACGATACTGCGCGCGCCTCGTGTCGTTCTCCGCGCGGAACGAACGTTTTTTTTTTACTTCATCCGTATTTTTTTTCTTTCTCCGTCGCGTTGTCCCCATTTGTCTATCCTGCTTCGTTCGTACTCTACGATAGTTTTTTTTCCCATCCCTCGGTCCTTTCGCTTTTCTCGGGTTCCTCAGTTGTCTTCCTTCCCCTCCCCTCCGGGGAGGGGACATCGTCTTCGTTCGTACGGTAGCGTCTTCGGAACCGCGAAGAACCGCCTGGCGAGCGGGAACATTACGCACGCGCGTATTCGCTCGTGAAACTGAAATTTGAGACCCGTGCGCTTGTATTCCCGCTCGGGGATTCTTCAATTTATGCCAGAAACGCGGAGCTAGTCGAAAGCCACAATACCGCAATATTCATGACATTTTTCTTCATCGACTGCCTCGAGAAAATTGGTAAAGTTTTATGCACGAAGAAAAACAATTTGTCCTTATTTTCGTCGCGCTATTCCTCGCGGTGTCGTCAAGAAGCTCACGAAGTCGCCATTTGTCATCCATTTCGTGCTCGCCGTGCCGCCATGTTGTCGAGGTGGGAGCGCGAAGTTCGGGGTACCGCCGGGACGCGAGAATATACGGAAGTTCATGCGCGAGTTGCGGTGTTTAAAATTTAATTTTCGTATGGGTTGAAAATAGGGTGCGTAGAAAACTTAAAAAAAACGGTGAAAAATTGGGAGATTGATTTGAAAAAGATTATGTTTCAAGTTGAGTTAAAATGTATGAGTTTGATTTCACTTAACTGATGATTAACTTAACAATTATTAAAATTAAACGCTTCAATAATTTTTAATCCATTTGACTTTTTTCGAGATACTTAAAAATTAGGAGACATATTGCGAGGAAATTTAATCGTATAATTCAAACCCGACGCCATTGGTTGTCTCGCGTTGCGAAGGAAAAATATTACTTTCGCGGTGTGCGAAATCGTCGAGAAAGATGCAGTAATGGGACAGAAGTTAGCGGTAGAAAATGTTAATCAGAAAGGTGTGTGATAGCGTCGGGTCTTGTCAGTTGGGCCCCCTGTAGGTCCTTCCCGAGTGGACCCACGTTAGCCATACACGCCTCACGCTGAGTGACTTACGACGCCCAAATTCGCCAGTGGTTCTCAACGGGTCCGAATAAATTTCGTTTCACAATTTTTCATACTTCATCTTTACAATATCTCCGACGAACATTTCGTTATCTTATCGAATTAATCTCAATCCTGGTCGCCATTTTCCAAGTTGTAGTTTTAATCTCGTGCGTAATTAGTTTCGGCGACATTTTCCAAAATATTTCGCAAAATCGTCGATTTTAGCCCTAAGCAATTACATTGGCCTTACGCGGATGGAAAAATTCTCATTTTTAAATCTGCATCGACCGAACGGCCATTTTACGTCGAGGATTTTAACAGCCTGCTTGCCGAGATGGCCCTCAACGATTTCGCACAGTATTCGTTCCCATACTGTCCACTATCTGTTTCGTACCCCGGGTGGCACCGTGCGATTTCACCCGTTCGGAATCTTACACGCCACATTTGTGATTATTTTTTTTTCTTTTCTTTATATTCCCTTCTCGTACGTCTTGTTTCCAAAAGACTCGAATGTCTCGCGGAAATTCAAACTACTTGGTAGGAATAATAAATTTGTTTTTCGTTTCTCCAAGTGCCACGCACACGTCGCCCCCCTCCCCCCGAACGAAGCTAACTATCGGATTGATTACTCGACTGTTTCAATTTTTATTTTCTCCGTCTTTCTCTTTCTTTTGTTTTTTTTTTTAAGCTCTCTGTTACGACTCGTCCGGTTCCCAAGTATATATTCGAAAGCCGCAATAAAGCACTCGGTAAAGCAAGAAATACTGTCGCGGTTTACGTGAATGTCGTTTGGGATTACCGCGGTGTAGCACAACCGGGTTGCGGAGTGTCGGTCGATTCACGTGGGCGTGTCGCCCTTCGTCTCGCGTCTCGTTTCGTACCTAAATCGGTTGGTCTCGACCGGAGCTATACGTTTCTGCTTCTTTCTTCTCATCTCATTCTTATCTCGCCCTCGAAATGGCTTAACGGATCCTTCCTCGCGCCTCAGTGCATAAATTTGAGGTTGAGAAAGTTTTTATTTTTTAATTCAACTGCAAACTTCATTTTACTTCACCGTTACCCGCACTGTTTTATTCGATCGAAATTTCACTCCGCAGTTGAGTTACGATACGACGAGAAAATAATAAAACAAATGAGTTATAATTGTCGAGCAATAAATTTTCTCGACAAATATCTCGACAATAAAGAACAACGTTTTTATTTCGCAAAACTTGTCGCCGGTTATCTAAGCCAATATAATTTTTTTTTCCGTCACGAATTTATGGATTTTTGATATTGGGTGAAAAAAAAAACTTGGTACCGAAATTGAGTGTCTCGAGGTGGATCTCGATTTCTTTTATTTATTTTTTTTTATTCGTTTGAGGTTCGTTCTTATTCCGCCTTTCGAGGCTCTTCGTCTCTCGTCTCTCGTCTCGCCGTAATATAAATTAAGATTCGAATCTCGGAATCAAACTTCGACGACGTGCTGTGCGTCTTGTGTTGTGATTGTGCGGGACTCAGGTAGGCGATACGAAGCGGAGGAACGAGCAGCAGCGTCTGGTTTAATCGGTACCGCGAATCGTCGCGCACCTAAAATTATCCGGAGAAAGCGAGGGAGAAAGAGAGAAGAATAGAGAGAAAACGATTCAATATAAATAATATCATTTTAAGAATTTTATTTAATAAATGATGGAAAATAATTTAAAAAATTAGTTTAATAATTAAATACTTTGGTATTGAACGATTGTTAATTTATACTTCGATCCACTAAATACAATCTCTAAGTTTCCTCAAATTGATATCCGAGAAAGTAATGCATGAAGGTTATTAGATACTCTCCTCATTTCTTAGCATTCAGGATGATAAACTAAAAAATAATAATTCTGGAGAACCAAAAAATTGCAATCACGATGTACAGTTAATTTACAGTACTTGTCCTCCAACGCCCCAACAGTCTTATAATTACGTTCCACGAATATTTTCAACACTTAATTGTTTTCTCGAAGAAAAAAAGGAAAGAAAAAAGTTGAGAAATTTCGTTTAGAGCGTTAAATTGGCAGTGAAAGATCGCTAATTTTTTCGTAAATTAATATTAGAGACTCCGGACTGTTGGTTCCACGGGCGACCGTTATTGCATCTTATCCGTCTCGCTCTTAAGGTCGCGAGGGACTGCCGAGAAACACGAATGACTCACACTTTTGCATATTCCTATCTATACTTGTATCTACTATGCAAGAGGTACGACATTTCGCGTTTACCACCCGCTGTCAGGCTCGCCTCTCAACCAACTATTTTCAATATTATATCTACGTTCATGCCCCGACGCGATATATATATAAATATATCAACATTGGTGTTATTTATCCTTGAGTAAATATCCTTCGGAGAATTTCGACTCCGGTCCCGACGTCTGCGTTCGTAATTCATGCTTGCGTTTTTCTTTTTCTTCATTTGTTTTTTTTTTTTTTTTTCGTGTTTCAAACCATTTTAAAATTTTTTCATTCGCCCATAATCGTTAATCATAAGCCGAGATGGTATTACAGTTTGATAGACGACCGGGTGGATTGAGTCCGTGCAGCGGTTCGGTCGCTCTCGTGGGCGCAGTCGATCGGACTTCTCATTATTCGTTGATATTGCTCCACTCTGAATCTACAGAGGAATATCGGCTTTTTTTATTCATTATTTTATGGTAATTCATTCGTTTTATCCAACAGGTTTCTATAATATCGGAGACGCATCCGCAAGTGGAAATATTAACATTTTTGCAATAAACTCGATTGCGTATCCGATAAAAAGATCATCGAGTGGTCCTTAATTGTAATTCCCCCGCGAAAGCAACAAATTGCAACAGAAAAAAATGTATACATTATTCAAAATTGGTGTAAATATTCTTTTCTAATTTTCGACGGAGTAGCGTCGATAATGGTTAAGAAAATTACGGTTTTTGCAATACAATGGATAATATCGTTTGAGATTATTTTTTTATTTCCGGTTTCTCATTTTTTTCCCCCCCCCCATTGAGATAGACATACCCTCCGGATATGATTAATATCGGAGAAGCACATTGGGCGTTAGAGCGAGTGGTGCGGGGTGTCGTTGGCGCGAACGTTCACCGTTCGAGATCCCCCTGCGGACCCTAATGGCACATCCTCCTCTTGTTTCTCTCAAGCTGAGGCTGTCGAGCGTCGGGCGCGACATTCCAACCGCAGAGACAAGGGAGGGTGTCGCGACTACCGCGCCGACGACGAGGACGATGATGACGTTTCCTAGTACCACTGAGGAACTCTCGTATAGCCGCAACAACTCTCCTCTCGAGGCCTTCGTACACTTTAGGATATTATGGTTTGCGCGATCTTCCCCCGCGACGTATATGGATTATGGGCCGAAAGACTGGAAATACCGCGATGGAATTCAGACCATTGTCACAATCTTGATAATACAGAAAGCTCTATCATTATTTTTTTTATCAAGTTGAGTATACGCGAGACTGATGAATGAAAAAATCCCGTGAAGAGGACACAATTTTCGTGAAGAAATTTCTTCGTAATCGTTTAATGGCGGATGATTGATGGGCGAGGTTCGTGGAATATCCGCGAGCTGTCATTTAACGCTCGTGACATCGCGGCCTTTGGTTTATTTTGTTTCATATGTTTTTTGGGAAAAATGGGATATAAAGAAAAATAGTTCGACGTTGCACCGTGAAGCGTCGAAACTGCAAAACTCTCGACGTTCACGAGTGAACGTGTGTACGTGACACGTTGATGAGGGATTGGGTTACCGGGGTTGATCCCTTCGCGCGAGTTGCCAGCACTTGCGGTGCTTCGTTCACACCTCCGAGTCTCCCACCCTTCGCGACTTCGAATGCGAGCATCCGCGCAGCTGCATCGGGCACGACGGCGATGCAACTTTTATCGCGACGACTGTCGGATATATATATGTGTGTTGCCATTGTATTGTGGAGAATAAACTTTTGAATTGTATTTTCACATTGCTTCGCCGCGACGAAACTAAAATTAATAGCTTTGTCTGGAATACTTTGAGGTTAAATCTTCACCGTCGCGCTAGTTAATAATTTTACGGCCGTCACACTGCGTGGATTCCACCCAGTCAGTTTTTAAAAAATGATTGTAGGCAAACTATCCGTCCGAAGAGGGTAAAAAAATTACAGAACATGCTTTGACCATTCTGGATGATGCACGAAAAGTTTATTTATGAGGAATAAGTTGGCAACGTTTTAAAAAAATTATAATGAGATGAAAACGGAGAGAAAAACCGCCAGTCGTCGGTTGATCGATGGGTAAATATCACCCGGTGTGACGGTGAAGTGTAAATCATTAATCAAAAAGCAGTGAAGCTGTAAAAAATATTAATGAACAAATTTGATAAATTTTTAACCGTTTCGTTGATTTGTGAATAAACCTTTATTATTACTTCCTCGTTGTGACAGCACTGACGGATATTCACTCGATAGATGATGATTCACTGCAATCATAGCCGTCATGCACGGGTTTGTATTTTTCATTCGTTTCCTTGTTTCAAGTGAGAGCGCCAGATGGACGAAGATAGAAAAAATGAAATAGAAATAATGTAGAAATTGAATAGCGTTGCAATTCGTCGTACTTTACTGCACGAACAAAGTTCCGCTCGTCAGTCATGCGACGTAAGAAATTTATCGAGCTCAATAAAGTCGAAGTACGGCGTCGCCAGGGGGAAAAAAAATAAAGTGCCGGAGGCTATATATATAAACGTGGCTGCGACAAGCCAACCCTTTCCAAGTCCATCTTCCAGAACTCCGTGAATGAGTCAACGTCCACGTCCGGTGCGCATTCGCCAGGGGGAAATTTTCTCTTCCGAGTATATAGGGTGTGCCGTTCGTTCACGATACGAAAACTCGCAATATCACATTATTTATATTTTTCTCAAATAGTTTGAAATGTTTTATTTCTGACAAAATGTTCTCGCTTCGGGAAAACCATAAATACTGAATATTATAAAAATAAACATTTTTTCTTCCCAAGTTTATTTAGTATTCTATCTAATTGAACTCCTTGTCGCGACAGGTGCAAAAATAAAAACGAAGAATTAATTAAGAATTACATTTTTTTCAAATTAATGCATTTTAAGCTGATTTCCTGGATTTACAGGAATCTTTTGAAAATTAAGTTATTCGTTTTTGGTTGTTTTTGTGTGGAAAGCTACATTTGCGCACAGGGACACCCTGTATAATCGCGCCGAGGGGAAAAAAACCATGCGTGCGTGCGGTATAGTAAGAGAATAGTTCTGCCTCTCGTTTTTTTTCCGATGCACCCTCTCTCGAGTGGACGTGCGTCGCGCGAGAATCATAGCGTGAAGGGAATTCTTTCCCGAGATTGAAGAATACTCTCGCGTAACTAGGAATGAAAGAGAAAAAGAAGAGTACGTTCTATCGCTCGTCATATATACGTCATGCGAATATCTCTCGATTTGCAGCCGCGGCACAATCTGCAAAATTCAATTGCAGGGAAAAAAGATAATCTTTTATATTCGAAAACGTAAAAACAAATGGAAGAGAAACCAGAACGAAATTATTTATTTCCCATGGAAGATGAGCAATACATTAACGTATTTATTTTCTTTGTGTAGGACTTTATGGCGATAACGATAATAAATTTAGTCGCAATTGTTCAATGAAAATGGGATCGTCGAAGGTGAACAAAGTTGCAAGAGTCACGTGACCGTTATTTATGGATGTGAGAACGATTTTTATAGAATTAAAAAAAGCTCCGAAAATTATATCACGTAGTATATCGTAAATAGAACAAAGGTGACAAACGTCTCGTACATCTCCGGAAGCCTGACGTAGCGATAACGCGCATACCAGTACAATAACCAAAGAAAAAAGCTTCGAAAATCCAAAACAAGTACGATAAATAACGGTGCGAGGAAAAGTCCCATGCGACGAAGATACCCGGGGCAAAACGGCATCTTCAATCCAAGATGGAATAGTCCAACGCGATACGGAAACGGTGGGAAAATGGCACAGCCCAAAAAAAAAACTACAAAACAATCAACGACTCACGAAAACAGCATTCTAAAATAAAGACGACGTCGTGAATCCAGCGAAACTACAATTTTCCATCCAATTGGCCAGTGGTCCATTTCACCCCCGACCATTTTATTTTCTCGAACGCCCTCTATGATCGTCAAAATCGTCGTTCATTCTCGACTAACCGGCATAAATATTCACGCGTATGGTAGCGACCCAGAGACGTCCATTCCTTTCGCCATAAGTCATCCCGTTTCGCCCCGGGCATCTCCGCGGCCGCCATTGTGTTTCGCTATCAGTTTGGGATATCGGCCCATCCGTAAGCAGATCGGTACGGTCCTGACCCTCGTGCCGCAGAGCACACCGAGATCCGGCGAGCCCGAGGGCAAGCCCGCAACACCTATACGTATAGCCGTAATGCCGCATCGGTTTTCCACCATGAACGGACGTAAAAGCGGCATGGCCGCAACCATAAAGCTAAAAGTCGCCCACGGTAGATCGAGTCTTCAATCGCTCGACGGAGCTATACAGCCACTGCTGCGCGTTTGCTATATTACACTTGTACTATAAAGCACGACGAGTCGGAACACATATAACTATGGCGTCTATGGGTTCTTTCGGGCAAGAAAAAGAACGCGACCGTGGACAAAGTGAAATGGCGCGTGCCCAGAGGATTTCACGCCGCGTTGGTCACAGTCCATCTTCTTATTTTCGTCCTCGCTCGCACGCTCGCAATTTTTTTCTACCGTTTCCTCGCGTTCGCTCTGTTCTCCATGAAATGTCCTGCATCTTTCACGAACAACTTTCGTCCTTCGTTCTAGTTTCCGTCTTTTTTGGTTTTTGCTCGAGAGTTTTATTTCTATCTTCGTGTCTTTGCGCTGAGGACATTCTTCTCTTCGGGAACGTCTTACAGAAGCCGCGTTCGGGCTCTCGAGTTATGGGGGGGAGGAAGGCGAGTAGAGACGAAATCCTGAGGCTAGGTTTTTCATTTCGTTCGGGATCCTTTCATCTGTGAATTGCTCACTCGTTTACTACAGTGAGCGGGTAATTCGTTCACTAATTCTGTTTCTCGGATTCTTTTTTATGCATGCGATCGGTGGGATGAAGTTTGGTGGAATGGTAGTAGATTGTGTGGTAACGTGTATGGATTGAGTGTGGGGATAAGGGTTTGATAGAGAATTTTTCAACGGCCAGAGAGGCTACGAAATGTTCAATTGTACTTGCATTTGAGGTTGTGATTCTCCAGCAGCTCCGGGATAAGCAACTTTGGCATTTTGGACTCACCTGAAACCGATAAAAAACAAAATATTCAATATGCTGCACAACGTTTATGTTTATTCGTTGTTATTTGATAAGATTGATAAATTTACAAAATGAATCACTTATAATTCGACCAATTTGTTATAAAAAAATCATCATCTTCTATTCGATACCGACAAATCGTTTTCGTTTTCACCTCTCCCCACTATTATTCGACGGTCAATCGATCCAAAGCCAATTTAATTAACAACATGTAAAAGTGCCGCACTAATAAAACATCACACGCACTCAATAATCCACGCGTACCTGACTGATAGAGCGGAGTACTCGATTCCACGCTTGTAATCCCGTGTCAAACAAATTATAAATGCATCGGATGCGATAACGAGGCTACTTAAGCTCTCGAGTGCCGTAAGACAAGGTGCGTACCATGCGATACAACATCGTGACTCATTGCGGAACGAGCCGAGAACCGAAAAAGTAAAAAGACGTAAAAGAAAGACAAAAATGAAGATAGCGATGACAAAAAAAAAAAAAAAAGATCCGCAGGGCGTGACCAGACGGTTGTTACGCGCGGAACGACGTTTATTATTATTTTACCGACGTATGCACGCACGTATGGGCCACATCGTACTTTGAGTAGTTGATGTACGAGACAATGAGAGAGTCGGCCGAGCGAATGCGCGACAGGCATACAAAGATCGCGTCGATTTATCCTCGGTTACGAGATACCCATCATCGGTCGCGTACATGTCCACCGGCGTATGTGCTTCTGGCTCGAGAGAGCCAGACTTGCGTCTACGTCTCGCATTGCCACTGCGTCCCGTGTGGCGTGGGTGTATGCCAGCCTGGGGCAAAATGGCACGGCTGACCGAAACAAAAAGAAAACAAAAAAAAAACGCCTCCAGATCCTCACTAAATGAATAAATATATCGCTTGGTACTTAAAAATTAGATTTTGAATGATTTTACAGCCGCGGCTAAAAAATATAGCTGGAGTTGAATAAAATTATCGTTCGATTCTATGAAAAATTGCCATCTTCCTCAAGCCAGACTGAGGCAAAACGGCACGGCTGACCGAAACAAAAAGAAAACAAAAAAAACGCCTCCAGATCCTCACCAAATGAAGAAATGTATCGCTTGGTACTTAAAAATTAGATTTTGAATGATTTTACAGCCGCGGCTAAAAAATGTAGCTGGAGTTGAATAAAATCATCGTTCGATTCTATGAAAAATTGCCATCTTCCTCAAGCGACGAAATTGTCGTCATAAAAGACGACATATCTATATTCATCTGGAATTTCATTTATTTCCTTGGGTAAGTTATTCGGATTTTTAAAGCACCATTTCAGGCTAGGCCGTTTTTCCCCGCTGTCTCATTTCGCCCCGGATATTTCCGCATTGAGATACGTTTCGTGTTTCACGCGTATAGCGGTAGGTTGCAGTATTTCATGTGCATAAAAGTCAGTCTATCGTAGGACGTCTGTGATATCCCGAACGAGTCTCGATCGACCGTCGAGATTATATCGACGACTGCCTCCACAAATCGGTTTACAACGCTCCGACGGTAATGGACGTGGTGCATAAACGTACGACCTACTACAGTTTCAGTCGTACGAATATCGGTAGACGCGGATGTGTGTCCGTTCGATTGGCTTCCCGGCTGACCGCCGTTGACCAACACTACTCAATCACACGGACCGGAGTTCCTCCACGATCGCTGTGATAACATTGGTTCCAAGAACTCGGACCCGCTGGACTGTGATTGAATATCATTATCGGAACTGTGACGTTGTGGAATTGTATACAAAAAAAAAATTATTCCCTTTAATACGATTTAGTTTGCAACTGCTTTCGATAATTTCGCGTGAGTCACGATAAGCAATATGGAAAAATTAAAAAATCGACATTTTTCGACGGGATTAGTCGAGTTTTCCTGAGTGATGGATGAATTTTTAAATTAAATTAAATTAGATTTTGATCGAATAATAAAATGAAAGTTCAGGGGAGTTCAGAGGAAAGAAGTTCAGGGCCTAAAAAATTTCAAATCGTCGTAAGAAAAAAAATGCCGTTGACTGTCAACGATCTGTGGGTTGTTTTTTTTTTCAATTTTTTTCTTTGCTGTGATCGGTCTTGACGGATGGACGCGGCTGTTGAATGGGGTGTGAGATGCTGGTTGTATGGTCAAAGGGATTTCGAAAGGTTCTCAGAAGGCTCAGAGACTGATCGAGAGCCACAGGTGAGAGAGATTAGTGCGTCTGACGGTTGAGTAGGGATTAGAATCGATCGAACAGCCACAACAGTCGAAGATCGGAGACATCGACTGTCGCGAGACGAACGACGATGGAGGCACAATACGTGCCTCGAGGAACGTACATTCACGGCTACACGGACTAGATCGCACTCTCACAACCGGCGATTCCGGCTCCGAACGAAAATATCCCGCGTACATATTTGAGCGACATCTGAAAGAGTGGTTTTGAGTCGTGGAGATTTGTGTTAAATCGTCACCTCGAGTCCAAACAAATCAGGGAAGAATGGGCACGATAATAAGAATAATTTTTTGGATTATTTCATGCTCGATTTTCAGGGGATCAATAGGCGACTATTTTTTCTTTTGTGTCAATCAACTAACTCAATAAATAAACAATTGTCGCATTCGTTGAGGACGAAAATGTTTCTGTTGTCAGAAAAATAGTTTTTTCATCTTGTAAACATTTTTTTTTCTACCCTAGGACTTCGTAAGATATCGATAATTAATTAGTATTCCATAGATAACATAGATTAAAAGCAATTAATTTCTAATTCACTTTACGCAATCAGACCTCATGTTGTCACAGCATCCTAGGTACCATGAAATATGTTTAAAAACGGTTTTGTGGGAGACGGAAGAAGAGAAAGAAGCGAAAGCGCGAAGAGATAAGAATCGTCGACGCGTAGCCGAATGGGATCAGGACTAAATTTTATTTCTCGGCGATGCACCGTAGAATCAGGATAAAGAGTAAAACAATCCCACAGCGGAGAAGGTATCTTTCGGTATTTCGTGAGAGTCGATCGCTGCATACGAAAGTGTCGGGGGTGCGTGGCGACGAATACTAAAATTCATGACGTTCGGAAATTTCGTCGCTGCGCTCGTTCTTCGAGTCACGAGCCGAAGTGGAAAGAGATGAAGCAAAGGGTAAAAAAAAGAGAAAGTAGAATATAAGCGACACATCGACTGGCACCAAGAGTTTGTAGATTTGCATAAAAATCTATGTACGACTTGGCGTTCGTAGTAAAAGGAATCACAGAGGAATTCTTGATTTTCTATCGACATCTTTATTTATTTATTCATATATTCTATGTATGAATATATCTTATAAAAAATATATTTATATATTCTTTTATTTTATTTATTTATTATTTATTTATTTATTCATTTTTAACACATCCATAGTTAGAGTCGGAGGATAGATCGTTATTTGAAAAATATATGACTGTTTTGTGTTTTTCTGTTTCTTGTTGTTGTTGTTTTTTTTTTTTTTTTGCACCCCGACAAAGTGCGCGCAGAGTTGTGCGGCTCTGTGGCGAAACAAATGCAAAGACGACTCTGGGTTACGGTTATTATATGTGTTTCGAGTGCGTGAAAACGTTTGTGTTCTCTCCACGGGGGAATATAATACGAGCGAGACACACGTGGGAGACTTTTAACGAGCGTACCGGGTGTACGTTCTCTCCGGTACGGCAGTCTCGTTCTCTCGCGTACACGTTTGCTGCGTGACGACTACAACTACGACGACGACGACGACGACTGTACGGACTCTGGTGCGCGTACGGGCTCTCGCAGCTATCTTTCCTGTGAAGAGAGCCTCGTTAATATTATTTATACGACGTTGTCAATCGTTGTTTGTTATACCCACGTTAATGTTCACGTCGTATACGCGTTGAACTGTCCAACCTTAACTTTCGCACCAAATTCATGCACTCTCGGAGCTTCGTGTTTCGAGATTTATTTACTTTCCAATTAGAATATATATTTGAAAATACTATAAAACACATGCACGTGCATTTTTTAAACACTCGTTTTTCAGTAAGCAGCGAAAAAATTGTTTTTTTATTTAAAAACACACTTTTTTCGAAATACGAATTGGATTTTGTTTTTTTTTTCTTTATTTATCGTTTGTTTATTTTTTAATTATTCGTTTGAATGTAGGCGGATGAAATTTGGGAAAAAGAGGACTCAGGAGTACTCAGAGGTTAACGAACAAAATAATTAAGGATGGGTAATGGCGGAAGATGAGACGAAAAATGTATTAAACGCGTTTACGCTTACAACCCGAAACAGACGGAAATTATTGTGAATCATGAAGCGAGATAGGACACAACAGGGCGGTAAAAAAAATTCCGAACTGTACCGAGATATCAACTGCAATCAAGGAGAGCCATGAGGGGGGAGAAGCGGCGACGCGATAGGCATGGGTGTGTTTTCCGATTTCCGGCGAACGAGATTTCGCGAGAGGCAATTCTCATCCAAAAGTGCGTCGATGAATATCGATTTCCCGCTGGCAAGTGTACTCTTCTCGGTCAGCCATAACTACGCGCTCGCTCGAGCACAATTTTGTTTTATTGCGGACGCTGCGATTTTTCAATGAATTCGATGAAAAAAAAAAAAATGTTGAAATGACGGAAAAAATGGGGAAAAAAGTGAAAAACAGTAGTTTTCAATGGATCGTCTGTGCACAATCAAATTCGTGAGGTGATGAGAAATGCGTTATCGCGCGCATGGTCGACGGCACTTGAAAATGTCCAATTTGCGACGATTTTCCAGGACGATAGTTTGAAATAATTCGCGGTCTCGTTGTGGCTGCAACAATCGCCACGCACATGATCGCGCTTGCAATGGTCATACACACACGACGTGAATTTTATTCGTTTCATGATACGATATCTCGTTCGTTTCGGGGGTGCACGAAACGATGGGAACGAACAAAAATTATTCAATCCGTTCGTTGTTTCGATTACGAATGCGTTACGCGTGTGAAAATTGAGTTTTTTTGTTTTTCCATATTGTCATTCGTACCGTATAGCTCCGAGCTTTTGTCATCGTGTCCTTCTCAAAGTACCAAACTCAGTGCAAATCAAACATTTCGACGGGTTTCACGGGGAAAAATTGTTGGAAACCGATAATTAATCAAAAGCTTGTCGTAATGAAAATTTCGCCGAATGAGAGAGAGAAATAAATTTGTAAAAAATGTTTGACACGCTAGGAACTGGTTTCGGTTGTCCACCTGATAAATTTTATTCGAATTTTTCTGTAAACTTGAATGACGGCATTACATTTCGTGATTTTATTTTTCAGGTACAGTATATACGGAAATAGGGGGAGATGCTCTATTTTATATTTGATCAATATTGATCAGAAATTTTTTCCAAAAATGCTATTTAAACATACGAAAAAGAATATTTTTGTATTCACTATAACAAGCCCTTTTTACTGATACTCCACGTAAAATATAAAATACCCCCAAAAGAAAACTCGAGTACCTAATTTAACCCCTCTGTATATCTTCTACGAATATTTCGAATTGTCAACTACTGCAAACGATATAAGTCAATAATGTCACTATTACTATGCCAAAATGCCAGGTTGCTTCGTCGCACGGTTTTTCTGAAAATCAGCTGTGACAGACGGTCAGAGGGACAGACACGCGAGTGAACTTATACACAAGTGATCTTATTATCCCGAAAAACAAACGATACGCAAATAAAAATAATCGTTCCTCTTTATGACTCGATTTTGGGTCGAACGCGGCATCGAGAATTGACCGTCGGATTGGGCGATTGCGCCAGCATAGATCAAAGCTGCGAGCATGTGGCATCGAAACCACCACCCGTGCAGCGCTGTCAGAAATGCGTTGGGGGTGTTTGAGTTACGATCGATTTACGTGCCGAGCCCGCGACGTTCGCCATACGATTCCGGGACATTGGCCGCAGCAGGTTCAGACCCGGCCTTAGTATGTGATCCTGGCCTCGTCGTCGCATTCGCCGGAGACCGGCGATGCACGCGAGTTTCCAATGCTACCGCAACAACCCGATGATACACGGGCACAGTCGTCGACCGGTTTATTCAACGTCTCGTTAGGATCCACGAGGGAAATCGCACTCCGAGCAAACACCGCGCAGCGATGTTTGCTCGCTTGCGATACCGATCACTGTGCCCGTTCGTTTAAACTCGATTCAACCCGCGCGCGGATATTCTTCGCGACGCTACGGTTCAACCGAGAAACTTCGAGTTTGGCGTTCAAAGTCACGGACTTGGCGAACGTCGCGTGTTTCATCGCCGTAACTCAAATTGGGTTCACTCGCTCGGCCGTGAA
>OZ020168.1:17018069-17199911 GCA_963971145.1 Sussaba pulchella
AGTAGTCGAATATCGTGAGAAATAAACTAAGCGTAAATTTATTGATGGAACGACTGTTCTGCTCGATAATAATTATTTTATTCAATTAATATTTCGATGCTCATTCAATCATCGAAATTGTAAAATATTATAAATTATAATAAATTCATTATAAAATTATATTGACGAATAAAATGATGTTACGATATTTATTTAGTGCACTGAAATATAGTTTTTATCTTGGATGTCACGTGATGATAATAATGATACAGAGGCGGAATACTTGCAGTACTCAAACCTTAGATATAAGAGATAGAAAAGGAAAATATAATCGAATAAAATCAAATAATAAACATGAAATGATACAAAATAAATAAAAAAATAATATAACGTCGAAGAATAAACTGTAACCCAATATCGAGTGAAATCCAACGAAAGAGGAAACGACGTCGTTAAGGCAGAAAAAAAGTGAAATGCCGACGAGAGGGTGGAGAAGTGACCGGCGCTTATTTTATGTGGAACGGCTTCTTTCGCGTGGCACAAAGTAAGTAGAACGCTCGCGGAATGGTCAGACCATAAACGTTCGACCAACATATACGTGCATTTTACGAAACAGATTGTTTTCTGAAGGAGAAGGTGCTTTTTGCGAATATCGACGGACTACTTTATTGGAGTGCCGAAAGGGAAACGGTAACGTACACGCGACCGGATATTGCACCGAATCCTGTGTGATGTATACATGTATATATACAACCTACGTGTGTACGTAGGTTCGAACAGGACTCGGGGGCGCGAGCGATATTGCCCGACAGCGGGGATATAGTCAGTTTTCAGGGATCGATAAACGTAACTGGATGACAAAGCTCCCTATATATAAACGCGTGGTTGTCTACCCAAACGCTACGAAAATGATAGATTGAAGAACGAAAGCTGGTGGATAAAATTACTAATTTGGAAAAAATAATTATTTAAAAAACATATGTATTAGTATGATGGCGAAATTTGTTGTTTTGTGATGTTTCTTCTGAAGAATTAGGGTTGCAATGAGACGGTCGTTGAAGTAAATACGAGTAGCAGTGGCTCCTCGATTAAAATGATCATCTTATAAATTTCGATTATTATTATTATTGTATAACAGTCATAATGATAATAATTATTATTATGTAATTGATAAGGTATTGTTATTATTACATAATAGTAATAATAATAATTATTATTATCATCGATATCTTTCGTTTCGAATTGACAATGTGGTATTGAGGATTTTAGATTTTCGAAATACATTTCAAGCGTTAAATAATAATAATATTAATATTATTATTATGTAATAATATAATAATAATATTAATATCATTATTATATAATAATATAATGTTGTATATTATATATTATTATATAATAATATAATAATGTAATATTGTCTATATTAAATAATATTATTAGTATATTATTATTATATAATAATAACAATATAATAATATTATTATTCTTCAACGCTTCAAATGTATTTCGAAAATCGAAAATTCTCGATATCACATTGTAAATTCGAAACGAAGGATATCGATGCGTTTGTATTATAAATTGCGACGGGAGAAAGAGCAGAGCCGTCCCCGGGGATAACATGAGACTAGCAGCGTCAACCCCCCGGAGCGTACTTCACCCTCCCCGAGATCGGCGAGGTTTCGGCTGAGTCGGTGAGTCGACGGCGGTCGACGTTATTGAGGCCCGAGGCGACGACGTCTCACCAGCATCATCGGTTTTCCTTCTACGTGACCACGTAGCGGTTGACCACGCCGTTTCCTATCTCCGTCCAACGTCCGACGGAAATAACGCCAGATACGTAGGTATATTTCCAACGGCGAAAGTAATTTTCGAACGAAGTGGTCCGTTCCACTCGCTCGGTCGCCTTCGCAATCTCCAATCTTCTCGAACGTGAACGCGATTTTTCTCGCGCTTCCCACGTCGATGTGTCCGCCCGGTCGAGGGTGCGCCACATACGTGTACATATGTGTCGAACAGAACCGACAGTTCTATGTGCGAACTTTCAGAGATCGTTGAAAATACACGAAAAAACATTCCAATATATTTCGCGTCTTTCGTCTGGTCCAAGATTTTCAATTGAGTGCAAGGAATTTGTGAAAAAAAATGTATCATGAACAATGCTAAATCATCATCCCAACCCTTAATCAACCATCGTGCCAAAAAAAAAAATCAAATTCCGAATGTCTACAAAAAATAAGTATCTCCAAAATTCGTTTGCAACAGCCTCAAAACATATTTCCGGCTCTTCGCTCCATCTAGAAAGTCCGCAAAATTCGTACCTAACAGAGCGAAACGGTGGATAAGCGCCATTGTCACGTCTCCCGATTCCAAACGGGTTCGCTGTTCGGACCATGGGTTATGAGGGGAAGGGGGGGGGGGGGGGGGGTCAGGAGAGTGGGGGAAGACCCGTTTTGGGATGATCATCGGCACGGAGGGAGATGAAGCGATCGACTCGAGTGGTATGTGACAGACGGGGGCGTTGATTCCAAGAGCTACTACTGCCGTTGCTGCTGCTGATGCTGATGCTGTACCGCGGCTCTTGGTATCCCGTACCGCTGTTTCCCGCGACAAACGGCAATTTAACGCTGTCGACGTCTCGACGGTCGATAGTTGAGTGGGAGTGGAGGGCGAGGAAACGAGAGAGTTTACGAAAGGCAGCGCGAAAGAGCGAGACGACGAAAGCTCTGACCGTAGTCGCTAATGCACGGGCCAGCCCTTTATTTCCGGCTGTCACACTGTTCCGTAATACCCCCGTCGTGCTCGCAAACTACTGTTGCCGCCGTTGCCGTTGCTGTTGCCGTTGCTGTCCGTCCGTGCTTCGATGTGCGAACTGCCGGCAAACAACCCGAGACATTGCCGCCCGCGACGACGACGACGATGATGATCAAGCCCACCCACTGCCGAACCGAAGGGGGAAGGGATGGAGGTCCGAATAAAGAAGGGAGACGGAGCGTCGAGTGACGGAGCCTCGGTTCCATCGCGACGAGACCAACAACCACGCCTATTCGCCTCATCTTCCTCCTGCCCCGCAACCCTTCCCCGCTGCCCGTGTACTCCGCCATTTAATTGCGAATTAATTGCGATGCATCGCCTCGGGTTATTTTCTCGGGTGAATTAAATTTATCTGCGGTTCAATCTGGGTTTGATCGAGGCCGTCGGAGTGGAGGCTGCGGGATCTTTGGTACGATGGCGCCAATCGTTCAGGGTTTGGGATTTCTTTCGTCGTCTCGAACGAATCTTTTTGTCTTAGGATTAGTCTTAGAATTTGCGACGGAATTATCGATGTGGAGAAATAATTGGGGTTTCTTCGAATGGAAATTCAAGTTTAATGATATTACAGGATTAGAGACGGTGGGGGATTGAGGAGAAAACATTTTTTTTTGTTGTTGCAAGGTTTTTTTTTCATATTCAATTATATAATTTTTATTTTTGTGACAATTCGGAATTTTTAGATTCATCGTGACCCAAAGTAGAGATTTTTTTTTCTTGTGAAAATGTCTTCGGTCGCTCGCGTGAAAATTTAAATAGTCGCATTACTTCAATGGCATCGTAAGAGACTTCGGCAATCGGGAACTCATTGCTTTTGTTGCTCTTTTTTTCGTCGTTTCTTAGTTTTTTGGACGTGAATTGACTAGACAAACTTTGCTCTGTTTAAAAACGTTTCTGTAGTCCTCAGCCTCTGGGAGCTGATTAAGAAACCAAACGCTTGCTGAAGTTCAAATGCGATGGAAAGAAAAAAGGACGAAAAGACATGGTGGAAAAAAATAGAAAGTAAACAACTGGAAAATCCTGACTCGACTGATTCTGTCTTCAGTAAACGATCGTAAAGCTTTTGAACACGAAACTAAATTGTATTTGTACGTATTTAAGAATTTATCGTTCCTAAGCTCTGTCTCTTTTTCCTGCTTCGCATCCCTCTTCTTCCTCCTCCTCAGCAATTTCTCGTTCTTCCCGGCAATGCATCACTCGTGAGATAACTTTTATTTCGTTACAAGCCCATCGTGGTGGATCGTGAGCGAACCGTGAAATTGCCGTTTGAAATAGTGTTTCAGGATCGACTTGTTGAACCGAACGTCAACCAACCCTCTCGTTCGGTCCCTATACACCGCTGCAGCTGCAAACATGCCTCTGGTACATAACGTTTGGTTCTGAACGTTTGATTGCGAAATTTCATTCGATAATTCGATATTGCAATCACAATCGGTGGCACTCGTCAAGCGCCTTAACGTTTTCGACAATGACGCAACAGAGTTGCGACGAATTGGCCGGTGGTAGTAATCGTACTGATCTAATTGTCCTCAATGTCGTCCGATCGAAAATTTTATCAATAATTTCTCGTTTCTATCAACAAATTCGATCGATAATTCAATTTTTTCAATTCAATTTTGATTTTCCAGATTTAACGTTTTGGGATAAAATAGGCGTATAATGAGTGCTTTAATTCTTCTGACAACACCCCAATGCTAAATTAGCCCTAAATTTAGTTCTACCAAGAGTTGTCTCGATAGTTTCTTTTTTTCTATCAATAAATTTGTTCGATAATAAAATGTGTAATTACAATTAAATTTCAATTCCCCGTTTCACGTTTTTGATTCACAATAATCGTATAAGAAGCGTCTCAACATCTTCGACAACATCCCCTTACCGGATCATCCCTCAACGCAGTCCTATAAAAACTTTTCCCAACACCTTTTCTCGTCCATCATTAAATTTGTCCAACAATCTAATTTTTCTCTTCCATCAAAAATTTTAATTTCCAGATTCCACGTTATCGTGACACAACAAACGTTGTTTCACAAAAACATTCGGATGCACGGCATCGAGTTGAGAGGACATATTGCAGTTGGCAAACATTCCGCTGCATAGGTCGTTTAGTTTCGTACATATCGCGGTTACTCGTCCGTCCGTTCCGTACGGAGAGCCCGAGGGTGAAACGAGATAACAATTATCTTCGAACGAGTGGCGAATGTCCCGAGAGGTAGGTTGCCGAGGACGATTGGACCCCCGTTGTCGAGGTGCCCGTCCCGCGCTGGTCCGTGAAACGAGACGCGGGACACAATGCACCGTGACCGATCTGCTCTCAGGCAATTTAATGAACCGAGAACTCGAACTCGGGGTTGGTCGGATCCGGACTGGACGACACTTCTCGATGTCACTCGATTCAAAGCCTCGTTACCGCGGCTACTGTGACCCGCGCGGGGGTGCATCGAGTTGTATGGAACGATGAGAATACCGGAATAGTGCGCCACGTGTATATACCACGTCCACGCGTATATGTGGACGCGTATATGTGAAATATATGTGACAAAGGGCCACCCCTTGCCTCGGTTCTTCCATTATACTATATTAGCGGCATTCTAACGGCAACCATTTTCCCTCCTGAGCCTCATTAATTCAATTTCACTTCATTGACGTTAATGGCCTATAGAAATTACACCCTCTATTTCGAAATTTTGTACATCGTCGAGAATACGAATTTTTATCATTAGCCGCGAATTTACGAAGTTTTGTTCAATCGTTCGGAAGAGAATTGAATTCGGCGTTTGAAGGAAGAAGAACATTTGTTTCCTTCACGAATTTTGGTAGTAACAAATTGTTTCAAGTCGAACTGTATTCAATTATTAGGCAAACCATTAATTTCTAACGTTTCAACGTTACTTGGGAATTATTTATTAATAATATATTTTTTTGATTCAATCTTTCTGCTTCAAAAAGTCGTAAAAATTGATTTTCGATTGCAACGAATAAATGTATATTTTATTATCTCACCTTATTGTCTTTTTGCGATTGTGATTGCGATGATTCCCCCGCCTCGGGTGAAACCCTAGAGCCGGGGTCTTCCGGATCTTTCGCTATAGATCAAAGCTTGGCTCAATCGCCGCCCGAAAATCGCAGGAGCCCCGACGAAGATCGCCGCGAAATCGAGATCGCCAGATGAAGAAAAAAATAAACAACAACAAAAAATTGTCCAGGTCTCTGCGATCACTTATACCGCGTGCATTCACTTAAATTCACACGTAACATCCTTACAGAAGCACTTCGAGCAAACGACAATGGGTACGTCTCGAAAACGGAAATTTATAACCCCGCAAACGACGAAAGTCCAAATATTTCGTTCGACGAATCAACCATAAATCAACGAATAAACATAATGATCAAACGATTCCTTCGATTTTATAGAAAATAATCGGTTCTTTCAAATTTTATCCTTCTCAATGATTCCCGACAAAGTTTATCCAACATCAGAATGGAAAAAATGATTTTTCCAATTATTCGGCTCTAACGAAAAATCGATCGACGATTATATTCGAACGAATT
Source organism: Sussaba pulchella (assembly GCA_963971145.1). NCBI lineage: Eukaryota > Metazoa > Arthropoda > Insecta > Hymenoptera > Ichneumonidae > Sussaba > Sussaba pulchella. Next base: position 17,024,409 of record OZ020168.1, read on the forward strand.
GATTGTAATTCTCGAAAATCGTCTTTTGATCTCGGACTTTGATCGAAATCGCTCGAATCACTTTGTTACGTATCAGGATTATCTTTACGACCATTGGTTGTCGATGGACGCGCGAGTTATGTACGCGAATCTCCGAAGCACCCCGGTTTTATCGAGAAGCGTGACCGTGCGAGAAAGACGGAGTTACGGAGTGACGGAGGTGACGCGCCCGCGCACATCAACCGCCCGCACTTGTGTGTATATCCGCGAGTTGCGTGCGCGCCTCTGTGCAGGACTCCCACAACCTGCGCAGCCGCCACATAGCTTTCGCGATATATCTCGATACACATTTTGTGCACAAGTGTGCCGTTATGCATAATATAGATATACGGGTGTGCTCTAGCGCGTGCGACAAACTCTTGCACGTCGAACAATCACATCTTCTCGGTTCACACACGGAAGCTGTGTCACGTACGATGCACGTGTGGCTACGTCGCACGACGACTGTCGCAACTGTGGAATCACGCCTGTGCGTTTTATCAATGTCTCGCGAATTATTTGTACACGTTGAAGTGTAAAGTAAAAATGAATAAATGAATGTTTTTGATTTTTAACTTTTCGGTGGAAACGGGAATAATTGCGCGATGTGACAATCAGCTGTGCGGGAATGACCGGAATGGGCTAGAGCTTGTCAAGGGTTTTTTGAATCTTAGAATAGGGAGTTTAATGTTGATGATGAATCAATTCGATATAGAATATGGCTTGTAAGATCATCTTTGGTCTCTTGCTGCTATAAGTGTTGCAGTAAATTTTGTGATACATCGATCATTCTCACTCTCTTGCGTATTGGCGATGAGATTTTTTCGATTGATATGGAAATGAGAATTTAAACAGAACAAAAAAAGCCTGTGAAAAAAATTGAGCTAACTTATTATCACTCTTTTGCAAAACGCGTAGAAAAATCGCAATCTCGATTCAGAAACTTTTCACTTTCAAGGAAAACTTTTATTTCTCATCTAGGTGGGAAATGAATAAATAAATAAATGAATAAATTTACAAATTCAAAATTTGTATTATGACCGTTCATATTTACGAATTCTTAATGATTCTTATGAAGCCGTCAATTAAGTCGGGAGACGTGTCCTCTACCACATCGTCAAACATCCATATTGCATATCATGTCACGGTTCAATAAATTACGTCTCGCGACTGAATTGAAGGCGTCATAGGAATCGGTGAGATTGCGTTAAAATAAATGGTCATCATTAAAACGATAAACGAAGTAAGATGATATCGAGAATTAGTTAGTCGAGAAATGGGTAAGCCCATTTAGCAAAAATGGCTTGCTGCATTATTCACAAAAAATATGTACAATCTACAATGCTTAGAACGTTATGAAACTTCTTTAGACTCATGAAGAAGATTGATGAAGTATCCTGCGTAACGCTTGGCATAAAATGTTAGTCGCGTTACAATATTATTTATTACTAGCTTTGGAAATATATATTTTTTTACAATGATTAATCAATCGTATATTGAGTCTTCTCTTTGTGCCATGCTTCGTGGGCAGCAGTGGTTCCCTACTTCTTGTCGATGGAAACCATCTAGACCATGGAGATGTCGAGTTGGATAAGACTAACTCGACCATGTATTTTTTTTCTCAAAACGGGACATCTAGTAATCTTTAATTATAATAATCATATATGTATATTGAATACTACTACGAGACTACTATCATTGGTATTGAGTACTATGTAATTGTACGTGCATTCAAGAAAACATGCTGTATGTGATGATGTATGTAGGTGTGTGTGTGTGCGTCTGTAATGGACGTGAACGGAAAAACATACGGGAAAAATATGTATTTTTTCAATTCAAAAGTAAAAAAAAAATATATAAAAAATTGACGAAACGAAAATTCACATGTTTCATGTAACTTTTCAAGTACCTCGTTGCTAATCTCTCAATGAAACCATTGACATTAATCGATATCGATTTTCTCATTATTTTCAAGACTTTTTCGTCAGTCATGGCACCAAAAAAATGTCTACATTTCCGCGAACAAAGAACCAAAATCTCGCTCTTACGATATATTTTTTCGTTTTCTTCAACAGCAGCGGATAACAGGTTTGTTGATTTTTTAAAAAATAATTTGATTCTCTCAAATGTGGCTTCCGCCGACGATGAAGACGGTGGTCGATGATAGCGGCACGGATGACTGTGTTAAACGTTCGAAACCGCATACGCACGTACGTGCTCGTATATGTAGCAGAACAAATGTTTGAGGCGGCGATTAGAAGCCGGAAAATAAAATTGTTTGCACCTCGAATTAGTATGGACAAAGTGTGCCGCCCCAACGCCGTTTATATTATCGTTCTCGATTAACGATGCCGCTCGTGCGACGTCGTGGCGCATCCTCGGGGCTAATTCGCTGCTTCATTAATTATTCTCGTGCCATCGGGACGGCCGAGCAAACGAGCGAGAGATAGCGCGTTCAAGATTTTCGACGATATATATGATATACGACAATATAGATATATTCACACGCCAACGTCATCTTCTACGCCCCATTAACCTTTATCTCATTGAATTACTAAATTACACCTAATAATATTCTAATATAGAACTTTTGCTAATCAAATTATTGACCAAAAATTAAAGGTTAAGTTTTGATTAAAGCTTAGCTTTGAGCTGTGCTCGTAACCATATAGCCGATGATTTTGCATAACTTGCTTCATAGTGATACATTTATTACTATGAATCTGTGTATCTATTTATTATTATTATGATTACTATTATTATTATTATTTATTATATTTATATATTTATATTTATTATATTATATTATATATATTATCATTTATATTATTATTATTATCATTATTATTATTATTATTGATAATGATGGGTCGCAACGCGTTTAATTGCCTCTGCCAGACTCGATACCAGTACTCATTGTTTTTTTTTGGTTTTTTTCTGACTATTTTTTCCTCCGACGTCTTTAATTCCTCTGCTCTGCTCTTCAGATCAGATTTACGAGGATGAAGAAACGTGGATGAGTGTCTCGGTGCCGTAGTCCAGACGTCCCCGCAAAAACCGAACGTTCGTGATTAAGATATTAATAAACCAAAGAGACGCGAATCACGGTCTGGCGTGAAGCTGAGCGGGATTTGTTTCTTAATCTCTTCTCGGCGCGGACTTCGACTAGAGATGCTGCCGAAGCCGATGATGATGCTGCTGCTGTTGCTGCACGGATGGAACACATGTGCGTCGCTGCGATCGTGAGACGCAATACGCATCACAGCCGATCGAAATGGAGCCATTGAAAATTTCGATCACGATGTTATTCCGTGAAACGTGTTTCGATTCGTCAAAATATGATTCTTGACAATCGCAGACGTTGTTGGTGAAGTATTTACAGATCAAATATCATTCCCGTTGGTTTGATATTGTTTTGAGAGGCCTCGAGACATTTTTGAGACCCGACAGCGATGAAATTTTTCGCTGCATTTATTCGATTCGTGATGAATCACCGAATTAATTATTTCCATCAGTAATCCCGTTTTCTACTAGTTTTTTAATTCAGCACTCGTACGTAATAGCGTGAATTTTATTATTCTTAAATCGATTATTCGGTTCTTCTTTTCGTCTTAAAAATTCCATTTCGTTATTTTTTTTCATTTCCCGCAGAAATTAAATTGCCGAAAACACAAGTTTTCGCGGTGACTCACTTAAACGCTCGAGTGCGAAGTGAGACGTTATTCGAGTTTGGTACAGCGTTGGTGGAAGAGATGAAGTAGTTGTTGCGCGTCGACAACGAAAGACAGCAATGTAGAAGAGCGAGTGAATGTGCCGGGGCCGGGCTATCTATCCGGCGGAGAGTCAGAAATGCCTACTATATTACCGAGACTAATGGTAATGACGACCGTAACTCTCGAGGCGATAGGAAATGTTAGGAGGAGCCTCGCACGGGGCCCGTAGGTTACCTACGTGGGTTTGTTCTCGGCGAGAGGAGACGCGCGGTACACCCGCAACCCGGACAATCTACCGGGGCGAAGGAAGTTGAGTTTCGGAGAGCCGTTGTACGTACGGCGAGATACCAAATGAATTACAACGAGTCTTTGCCACCGAAAAAGTACGGTGCGAGCCGAGAGTTACGATTTACACCGGTTTCGCTCCTATCGCGGCGACCCCGCTGGGCCAGCTTGAGTGAATCACAGCAACGGAAAGCGTCGAAAAAATAAAATAAAATAAAATAAACTCGTATAGCATAGCACTTGGAGATATCTCTCATCTCTTCATCGAGGAAAAAAAAACTCTTCACAGTCCATTTAAAAAATAAAATGAAATAAATGTAGGTCGAGTATTGAAGAATGATACGAGACAGGGACCGATAGAGGATTTGGGCGATGAGTCGTACCAGAGGGTGATAAAAAAGTGAGACAAAGTTAGAAAAAAGTGTGATTTTTAAGTTTTTTTAATGTAATTTTTTTAGCCTTCGTTGAGCCTAAAAGTGTCGCAGTCGAGTGAAGGCCAGCAGAGATTCGGAATTCTCAATCGTATTGAAAGAAAAAATAATATATATAATTGATCCCCCTCTCTTTCTATTGCGATTTCACTTTTTCCCGCGACATTAGCAGTCCATATCTTTACGTCGATGGTTCGCACGCACTCTAAAATATGTAAAAATTGCGTCTCAAACTTCCTCCCCATTCATTGAATATTTATTCGCCAAAATATAACAGCCCAAAACGCTCAAACCGCAGATTTTACTCGCACCGGTCCGTTTTTTCATTTTTTCCGTGCTATCGTCGAGATATATTTGATTTTTTTTCGGTTTCTCCACGTTTTTGTTTCCGCAACGGTGACAACAACCACCGTTTCAAGCAACGCCCCGATGCTGCGGCCGCAACAACCGTCGTCGTTTCGGTCATTCTCTTTGGTTCTGCCGCGGTTGTAATATCTCCTCCACCCTGTGTGTCGTTCCCCGCGTTCTTGCGCGGCCGTTTTGTACATGAAAAGGTTGAAACAACTTTGCCGCCGCGACGCGCGGCAAGGGGATGTCCTTCTCCGCGATGTCGTCGCGGAAATAACTGTGGCATCGCACGTACAAACAACATTGTTGACGGGGGAGTCGTAACACGGTGAAAACTGATGTACGAGCGTACACAATGGAGTTAGATAACGACGCGGAGCGCTCGCGGTGAACGTTTTACCGACAATGCGACGCTCCGAATGTGCCCTATATGCGCACAAGGCTTGTAAGCAATATTACCACCATATTTACTTATACGCGAGTATATATAGATAAATATGTACATACGTGTACATGATACGATTATACGTAACTCACTCTCTGGCGAGAGCAGGTGCATTATTAGAGTTTCGTACGCGGTCGGCGCCATTTTGAGTTACGTCGGAAACTTCGTTGCAACAGCGAACGGTGTTTAGTGAATTAGTATAACAGAGCAGAGGTTAAATAATTTGATACGAACTTATTGAGATTGAGATTGCGATGGGGATGAGGGAAAGAAATTTTAGAACATTTTATTTCGTTAGGATATATTTTTTTTTGTGACGAACGAAAGAAGATATTTTTAAAATTGTTTCGAGTTTCCCTTAAGGGTAGATGGAACATTTTCGGTGAAAAGGAAGTAATTGGACAAGTCCAAGAATGTGGAAAAGCCAATGAGGGTTCAGAAAGCTTCTGCAACAATATAACTTACAGTCCGTCAATGTTTTGTTCTGTACATGGGACGAAGAAACATTTTTCTATATCGTGACGATCTTTCGTTTCGTATCGTTACGCAATTTTTTTTTCTTTCTCATTCGCTTCTTCATTAATATAACTTGTGTGTTACAAAAGGCTCGAGCACTCGTGTAGCACACTCGTACGTATTCAATAAAAATCACATAGTCCCACCGGAGTCTTTGATTACCTTCATTGTTTCGTTTTCCCTCATTCGAGGATCCTCAATGAACTTCGTACTTTGGGTCATCATTCATGTTCTTAATCGACGATCCGTATGATACTTTAACGAGGGCCTCATCCACAAAATCACAAGCGACAAAAGCACGAGTGGTATATGAAAAAAAAGGAAAAACATTGACGAGAGTACCCTTCAATCTCTTGGAATTGTCAAAGCAAACGCGGCTTACGCAATTCTCGAGATCTCTCGGCTGCAACAACGAACGACTGTGAGCTACTCTCGCAGTGTCTGTACTTGCCATCCAACAATATACAAACAACAAAAAAAACTAATAAGCCCAAAAGAAACTCCTTTTTTATGATGTTACAAAGAAGAAATCTTTTTTAATATCTACGAATGCGGAAGTAACGAATGTGACCCGAACGATTGTGATTTTGAGTGGAATCCAAAAAGTACTTAGTCCGAGAAACCATTGCGTTTTACAGGACTTGTTACATTCATTGTTGAGAATTGCGATAACTGAAATACCGACACATCTCAGCGGAGAATTCGTTCTGCAACCGTTGCGAACGATGACTCCTACTTGTCGAACATTTGAACCGAAATCGTTGGATTTCGAGAACAAAAGTATGAAAAATATTTGTCAGGTAATTGTGTCCATTGAATGTTTCAATGAATTGTTGGTGAAAAGTCGGACAACACATTAATCTTTACATTCTATTCAGTCTTAAGCCTGGCAGGACTATTCTTCAAACCTCTTCCTCCCTCTCGAAGATTATAAGTATGGTAATTAGCCTTTATTATTGTTATAATAATAATCATTATTATTATTCTCTCCTGTTAAGGGACTAATAATATATTTTAAGGGGCTCATCCGAACCCAAATATATAATAACTTTTCCGGAATAATAATATCTTAATTTATATAAATTGAATCTGTATTATTATTTGATTATCGTTTCCATCATCATTATTATCATAAGCAGGTAATATATTCAAGATACAGTTGTCGCGAGATCTATCTGCTCCGACGTGACCCTCCATTCCGCCCCAATATTCACACAACGACAACTCGACATCTCACAAGCCAATAACACATCGCACTCCGAACGCGAAATCTCGTTTCAATAGCTGCAAAAATACGTGTTTTCGGCGTGCAAACAAGTTTTTACGTTCTCGCACGAGAAGCTACGTACGTTTTCAGCATCTCTCGTCAATTAGTAATCTCTCGGCTACTCTCGGGTGAGTGGGTTGAAGTGTAGATCGAGAACGCGAGAATCCCAAAGAGCGTGCGTCTGCTCGCGGGGGATGATGTTGGGCGCGCGGGCGAAGCTTCGTGGTGCATCTTACGTATGTACACCCAACATGGTACATCCACAGCACGCGCAGCTTCAATACGAAATCGTAAAGAGATGCCGTGTCGAGTCCTTACTCCGTGGCGGTGCGAATTTCGAGAGGAGATGAGAAGCACGGAGATGGATGCGGTGATGGAGTTTCGAGAGTGGAGGTGGGTAATCAAAGGTTCCAGGGTGTACATATTCGTGGGTACTTAGGGTGCGGAGCTCGAAAGCTAGTGAGAGGGAGGGAGAGAGCGAGAAGAGAGAAAAAGAGCGAGAGATCGGGCGAGTTAAAGGGCGAGCGAGTGAGGAGGCGAGCTCAAAGTGCGCGGCCTGGCACTCGAGGAAACGCGTACAGGCGCTGGCGAACAATCGTTTCGGGACTTTGAAGTTTCCCGGCGCGGGCGCGAGAGAAGGAGTAAGAGAGAGAGAGAGAGAGAGAGAGAAGGAACCGTGAACACGGTGTAGTCCTACGGGGTAGCGTGTACGTATCTACACCCCGGGCGCTGCATTCTCAAAGTCGGGCTGAGGGCGCAAGAGGTTCTTCGCGCAAGCACGAGCTCCTCCAAGTGCATCAAGGCGGCCAGGGGGGACGCGATAATGTCGTCGAACACAAAGTTTCTACGTCGTGTCATGGCCACGACGTCTCTGGAGAGACGAAACATGCATAGTAATCGTTCATTATGGATTTATGTTTTCCTAATCTATTATAATAATTATTATTATTATAAAAAATAATAATAATTATTATTATTATTATTATCATTATAATAATTATTATTGTTATTATCATTGTTATTATTATAAAAAATAATAATAATTATTATCATTATTATTATCATTATAATAATTATTATTGTTATTATTATTATTATTATTATTATTATTATATATTAATATTATACAATAATCGACCCAATTTGTATTTGGTCAGCAAACAAATAATTAGAGGGGAGAAATATATGACGAAAAAGAATAATTTGAAAAATTATAATTATATTACAATTATATAATATATTGTGATTATGTAATTCTAATGATTTCAAGAAAACTCGTTAAAGTAATATGTGCCAGGCTTTGATTCCATTACACGACTCACATTGACCCGGATCGCTGCAACCCGAGGGCCTGATAACAACGTAGGTACGAATATCGTACGTAATTTCACATCTTATGATTTCAAGCTTCGACATTTTCGCACCACGCTTTTCATCTCACGGACGGTGAATCCTTCAATCTCCTCGACCCGTAGAGTCAGAGCCTCACTATTGCAGTTGTGTGCAACCGACTCTCGCGCGGATTCTTGTTTCGCTTACTAATCAGCCTAAACGGAATTCTTCATCCGTCCTTTCGTCCCTGCGGACGTTCTCCACCGACTTCACGGTATGAGCGCGCGGGTGAAAATAAAAATGAAAAATCACAACAAAAAAAAAGCTTTTCCTCCCAGAAGGGAGACCATCAGCTTCCTCCGCTGCTTCCTTCGTTTGTGCGTTTTTTCTTGACAAGTGGCCTGATGCACTTTCGGCCCTGGTCGTTGGGCTTGGCGCATCATCATCTCCCGGACCATATCTTTTCCATATTCTCTTATTTTTCCCACACACATACCCATGCACTTGTAACCATCAGCAGGACGCTGGCTTTGGGGCTTTGCCTTGTGCGCCGATGCCGCGTATGCGGAAAACATCGCAAGCTCGAGTGGCTCGGCCCACTCATTGTGCCCAAGCGCTTCGCTCCCCTCCCTGATCCCCCGCGCCGCCTACACCCGTGCTGCCCCCTCGAGGAGTACGTGGCAAGCGCGGGAGCGGAGTCGAGTGTAGCTTTGACGATGCCGAGGACGGTATGCGACAGGGTAATTAGTTCGTATTATACTTTGTGACATCGACGAGCTTTTCTGTAGTGGGCTGTGATGTTGCAACAGCGATGACGGGAGAGACGGGGGGGGGGGGGGGGGGGTAAGGTAGTCGCGCGACGTGGACTCTACCGGGCGCTGCGCCTACCCTCCAACCCCTTTCGCTGCCTCGCCGTTCCGTCGTCATTGCCTTCATCTCGACCACTCTACGCTATCGTTGAAGCGATAAAAGCAAGTAGTTGCGATGCGAAAACCATATTAACGGATTTCATGGAAATGGGATGTATGACGAAGAAGGGGTAAGTTTTTTTTATCATTGTTTCACGATTTTTCATGGATCTTACATGGACATTAGTTATTTCTGTATGGAGCTTTGGCGATTAGGACCTAATTAAAATGAATAAATAACATTGCTGATTGCGATCCGTTTTATCAATTCTTGATAGGGGGATTGAGCAATGGGTATAGTCATTATTAATTATTTCCAAAAGCAATACGGGAGGGTGTATATATTATATATTTGATTTTCAAGAACATCGTTCATGTAGGACTCTCTCGAATTCGGACCAAGAGTTGAATATAGATGTCTTAAGGCTGTAGCTATGAGAATAATCAGGTCGAAATCGACAAAACTTTAGACAACATGTAATCTAATTAATCGACCAAAGCAACTTTCATAATTATTAGTTTTTATTTCTTTTTTTTTAAGTCTTTAGGGATTGAGATCTAAGGGTTCGATTTTGTGTTGTAAGGATTCTGAGCTTTATTGCGTTTTTGAGCGACAGGCTGACAGACTAATGAGCAGAGATTTTTTATTCTGTTTTTGAACTTTTTTTAATGATGAAATTTCGATGCATAGATCAAAACGAGAAATAAGATGGCGCTGGTTTTAAATTGTCTACGTGTTTTATGAATATTTGGTGATCGGTCCCCGGTAGATGTCACGCATACGCGCTCGCACGTATACGGCCTGTGATCGGAGACGCGCGATTTTACGAAATCTAATTAAAAAATCTCGATTGAGGAACGTTGTGATGTCAATTGACGCCCGGCCGAAACGCGACTCGTCTTCCTTTACGTTTTATCTTCCTCGTCTACTCACAGCTCGCACGTTCTGCCGAATGACTTTGGAAGCGCACGAGTTCATAGCCGTGCTCGGAAATTCGTTACAGAAACGTTGAAAGCGCGGAGAAAGGCAAAGAAGCAGCTATGTGGCATACCACTTTGAAAAATGTTTTTAGACCTTGCGGTATGAATTTTTGATCGCTAGCCGCAATGGATACCAAAAGGAAAATTGGTTATAATAAATAAATAAATAAATAAATAAATAAATAAATAAATAAATAAATAAATAAATAAATAAATAAATAAATAAATAAATAAATAAATAAATAAATAAATAAATAAATGAATGAATGAATGAATGAATGAATGAATGAATAAATAAATAAATAAATGAATAAATAAACAACAGAGCTGAATGCCACAGACGTTTGTGGTTGTAGAATAGAATTGAGTGATTCATTCCGAGCATCCCAATTTTATTTTTCCGACATGTTTTCGCCTACGATTCCAGACCCTCTGTCGATCGACTTTTTCACCTACCATTCGCAGTTTGTCCGCATCACTCGACCACTTACAACGACTTTGAGTCACAACGAACTTTTAAATCTACATCAAAGTGTCTCGAGTAACGGATGTGCCAACTTCGCCGCGTGTGAGGCCAGTAGCGAACCAAGGGTGCAAAAGCTCATCTCGCAAAGCTTCGGGTATCGCAGGGCGTATAAATAAAAAGCCACGGGAGGGACGGCGGGGGTGAGGAGCGACGTGGGCATAATATTTTCATGTTCACGTGAAAAAGTATCCGTTGATAAAAAAAAAGAAAGAAGAAAAAAATTGTTGCAAAAAGCGGATATGACGATGGATAGGTCGAAGGCCATGTTGACGAGAGAACTTCTTTGGGCCTGCGAGCGGCTGTGTAGAGCATAAGAGAAGAGAGAATAAACATCCCTTGATGTTTTGCTCAGGTCTCTAGCGGCGACGACGGTACGACAGAAGAGAGAGGGGTGGAGAGAGAGAGAGAGAGAGAGAGACGCAGCGTCCTCTTGTTGGGCTCTAGAAAACCTTTTTTGTTTGTTTTTTTTTCACTCTCCCACTCCCACCCCCTCGTTGCTTCCTCTTTCACATCTTTCTTTGCCATTTCCTCGAGCTTCTCCATTTCCTCAAACCTAGTTCAACGTGTGTTACAGCGTAAGAGGGCCGACGGTAAGAGTGCGTCCCACCCCCTCGCCGCCCCTGCGCGGCATTCTTTTGGTACGGAAGTCGGTGTGCGCGCCCTCTGAGGATCTGCATAACACACTACTGACGCTCCGTCATGAGCCATGTAAGTCTCGTATGCGGACCATCTTTGTTTTCGTTTGTTTATTTTTGTTTTCGTTTTTTCACGACGACAACAAAGCTGTTTGGCGTTGGAGAAACGTCGCCGGTGAAGATGGATGCTGAAAGTTGTGTGCGCATGTTTTTATTTCCTTCAGCGAGTAATTGCCGGTGGGCGGAGGGGGAGGGATAAGTCAGCATGTTTCGTCAGACAGTTGGGCTTTCTCGCGAGGTTGAATTGGTTACGAAGCCGGCATCAGCTGGAGTGGAAGGGGAGAAAGAACAACAAAATAGAGAGAATCGGGTATGACGCTCGCACGTAACGCATACGTATATGTGGTACGTGGTCTTCATCCCCTTCTACCAATCCGCCCGGTGTGTTTCGTGGACGGGCGAGAGACCGAAGCGCGCTAGGGTGCAAGGGCCAACGACGCGAGCGTCGCATTGCGCCCTTGCACCCTCGTATAATTTCGTCTCTTTTTCTTTTGCCCTTCAACGTACTTTTACCCCTCGTTTCGTTCGTTTCTCTTGCTTTCTCTTATTTCTTTCTACGCCCCGCTCGCTCTCCGTTTTCCGTCGCTTTTCCTCACTTTGCTCTTGCACCGGTTCGTCCTTCACGGGGCTACGCATCGTGCCCTTGTGCCGTTGCATCCCGCGATAGCGAAGCGTTGAATCCGATGGGGGAGAAGGGGATGAAAAAGGAGGTCTTTCTCACGCACCCACACGCAGCTCGATGTCGGCACGTCGATGAATTCTTTGATCCGCACTGTAATTAGTTGGTGGCGCAGGAGGGCCAAGCCTCTTCCGTGAAATAAAGGGAGCAGGTTGGGCGAAGGGCGGGGGCGTAGAAGGGCTCGGGGTAGCGAAAATGTTTGAGTGACGATCGCAGTGGTACTGACTTCCCGTGCCAGGCCACATCGACGAGGGTGGGGAGGAAAACATATTACAGTACGACTAACACTGCATATGTCTCGATATACATATATATATGTCGAGGAAATCGCGTTTGGTTCAACTTGTGCATCAATCTACAAATTTAACATGTTTTTTTTCAGATTCAAATATATTTGCTCCTCGAAGGCTGTCCGAGCCAAAAGTGTTCAATTAACTTTTCCATTCGACCAATCAATCGCTAAATAAACCAATTCATCAACCGAACGAGCGGGCAATCTTGTCTGGTCGTTTGACTGAGTCGAAGTTAGATCTGTCTGACTGACGAAATCGAATGATGTACCATCTCGTTGTGGCAACTGAATTATTTTCGCTCTAACATTTTTTCTGTTCTGTCTTTCGGATTTGGCTATTATCCCAACTACGCCGATTTCTCCCTTACACAATTATCGTGAATTAAAAAAATTTCGTATATTGTAAGTGTACAAACAATTTAGGAGACTATTTGGAAAAAAAAATGCCGAAATAAGACTCGAACCAGCGATCACGCCTCTACAAACCCTATCGGCATTTCCCAAACTTCATCCTTTCTACAAGCACAAAAAAGTCTTCAAAATCAAAACACCCAAACCCAACCCTTGTCCGGCATGCTCAAAATCCCTACATCGTCGACCACCAGATCTCCATTCAGTATCTTCAATGCTCATCGATTGCCCAACGATTCACAAACGATTTCATCCCTTATCCAGAATGGATAACAGACTCGGAGAATTTGCAAGACGAGACACTTCTCGAGCCGGAACGGAACACAGAGCTCACGTTCGAATGCCTCGTGAACGGGCTTTGGCATTCGCGTAGTAGCTTAGCAAAGCCACGAGTAGCATAGCGGAGAGTATACGGTTATCCGCGAGGTAAGAGACGACAGAAGCACGGATGACGCGTCGAGTGTCCCACTCCGCGCCCTCAAAGCCGTTTCCGTCTTGGTGGAGAGCGTCGTAGCGCTGCCCTCCGCGTGCTGCAGCAACATCAGCAGCAGCACGGAGCATATCTTCGACGGGGCTCTCGCTCGTGCTCGCACAGGAAACTGCCGTCCGTCTCTGGGTTCCTTCGAGGGCGGGCCTTGCTCAATCTTGATCCACGAGCGAGCGAGCAAGACGTCGAGCCAGCGAGCTCTCCCATCGTCCCAGCTTGCGCGGGACGCGAATCCATGGAATTTAATGCATTCGCGAGAAACGGGCGACTGGAAAATGGAATGTACGTCTCTCGGAGTCCTCGTCGTCGACGACGACGACGATGACGACGACGACGACCTCGAGACACAGAGCAATTTCTCGAATCCCATTCCGTTTGCCACACAGTTGCACGCTTTTACGCATATGTTGATGCTTCCCGGTTGAACGACCAAAGTGTTCGCTTCCCATCCGCGGAGGCTTTCGCCAATGTCTCCGTTGCTTCCGTAAGATGGAAAATTTTGTCAAAGACATCAAAAGCAGGCGCATCGTCGCTTGCGAGGTCTTGTCGGATGCACGGATCTCGATTATCGTATTCGGGAAGAACGTTTCGAGCGTCTCTCGCAGACTCTCGTGCTTGCAGCGACTGGCTTGCGAGAAAGGCGAAATTCAACGGGCAATGATGATAACGGGATTGAAATAGATTTGTTTGATTAATTTCGGCGCTGGTCGTTTGATTAATCGACGCATTGCTTTGTAATTTAATTCAATGGTTGAATTTGACTGTGCTTGAATTATCAGTCGCGTTGAATATGATCAATGTCTTTTTGAAAATGAAAATTTTAGAGATACAATCTTTTTATCGGAAGTAATTGAAAAGGCGAAAATCAATTATTTCTATCGAACATATAGCAGTTAATTGGGTTCGAATTGAAAATTTTAGAGATACAATCTTTTTATCGGGAGTAATTGAAAAGGCAAAAATCAATTATTTCTATCGGACATGTAGCAGTCGATTAGGTTCATTTTGTAAAATAATGCCCGTATTTTCATAGAAATCTATTGTAAATATGCTACTCAGAGCTTTACGAAATACGACCGAAAGAAAAATAAATTTTTTGGTGAAAATCTTTTCGCAGTTCTGATTTTTTTTCGTAGACAGATAGACGAGCGACTACGATTTGCACGGTGCGAGAGGGAAGTTACGTTTCAGAAGCATGCACGCGCGATGGGATTGATTCCGCGCGCGTTAAGGAAGCAGAAAGCTCGGGCAGAGGCTGCTGGTTGGCGTATTGAGGCTGGCAGGCGAGAGACTCGGTCGCATGCAGCTCGGCGCGCACCAAACGCCGGGGGTGCGTCGAACCGTAATACGACGTCTGCAAGCTCCGGGGTCTGGCACCCGGGGCCCGCGCGCCCGTCTCTGCAGGTGCGTATCCGCGACGCCCGCCGCGAGAGAACGAGATTCATCGGAGTAAAAGAGGGAAGAGAGGGCAGAGAGGTGAGCGATTACGACACGCCCGTTGCATCGCTGGCAAAGCACTCTCTCGCGTCTTTCCAACCGCGAAACGCTGCTGAGGGCGCGAAAATCCTACAGGGTGTCCGGAAATTTGCACCTAATAATTTATATCCACGCTTTCGCTCCTCTCGTTCCGAAATCTTATCGCGTTGAACGGTATTTTCGTCGCTGGAATATTTTAGTTGTCTATTGAAAATAGAAAAATAAAGCGGCAGCCATTCTCGCTAACATTTTCTTCAACTTTAACAAATTTGCTTGCTTCCAAAAAAGAGTTATCTCCAAATTTTTCATAAAGTATTTTAGCAAAGTCGTTCGTTAGTTTACATTGCTCTTGTCAAAAGCTACAGTCTGGAAATTTTTCGGTTTCGTGGCATTGATAGTTTAAAATTGAAGGGGGACGCTCTAATGACAACTTTGACGGCAAATATCTTGTGACTGAAGGGTCAGAATCAAAAGAGCCTAAAACATTTTCTGTGGCTTCTTAGGAGACCAATCCAAAGATACCCCACTCAATGGGTTAAGTGGAAGAAATCGGTATAATTTACCTTAAAAAAAGGGTTATTACCGTTTTTTGAGCCATTAATCTACGTCTGTAAACCCATTATCATATTAATATGTATATTAATGAGAGAATAGAAGGGCTGTGGCATACATACAGGCACGCGGACGAACCGACAGACCGACAGACCGAAACCATAAGGGTTCCTGGTTAACCACAGAACCCTAAAACCCGTGTCGTTGTTGCCAACGAAACAAATTTGACCCGCCAGAAATTTGAATATTAAAATTGTCTCAAGCCTGAAAATCACCCCGATCCACGCCTCTAATCAACGATTATTCTATCTAAGTCTATCTAATAAAAACGAAAAAAATAATCTACCAACCGAAATGACGAGCAAAAAACGACACGATACGAAACAAATTCCGAAAATGAAGCGCGAATAAAGCGTGGAGTGAGGTCCGTAAGAGACAGCCACAGAGGGAGAGTAATATGTTAATCCTTTTAAAGGGCTGAAGTGTTCGAAAAAAGAGGGCCGATGGGTTGGTAGCCTCGAACCCCCGAACTGTTGAGCTTGCGGGCGCGAGGCTTCCGAACTGCAAAAAGCTTCGGCCGTAGGGGTGTGGGGAGTTCGCGCAGCCCGCGATGCTCTCGTGGTTCTGTTTGCAAACTGCCAGGTGGGTAAAGCCACACCTCAACGTTGATATTACTCTCGTCTCACCCCTCTTGCTTCGCTCTGATGTTCGCTCAGCTCTCGGACAGCTACCTCCCGGCGCAGCCGGAGGGATGCGAAATTAGAGATTTTTGCGTATAATAAACCAACCCCGGCTTAATACCCAACCCAGATTTATTGCTCCCAACGCAAATGCAGATAAATGACTTACCAACCCCTGCGTGATAAATAAAAATGTCCGTTTCTTTATGAATATGTAAAAACCAAAAAAATAAAAAAAAACAAAAAACGTTTTCCTCCACAAAATCCCCTACTTTCGTTACCGCGCGAAGGAAGAACGAAGTTTCTCCCATTTAATTCGCCTACGACACTTTTTTCTCAGCCCCAGACGATGTTTCGAGGGTTGAAGAATTTTGCAAAACAAAAAAAAAATGAAACATACCGGATGAGAATTTGAAATGAATTTTTTTTCTTCAACGTAGAGTTTTTCTACATTGACGAAATGTTTCGTTCTATTTTTATATATCTGTACCGGCTGGATTCTATTTATTTCCCGTCCGCTGAATTGTCGTTGAATTGCGACGAGCGATCGAATCTATACGGGTAGAGTGCGGTGCACTTCCATTCGGCAACGCAATTTTCAGGGTTGACATCCGATTGAAAATGACAGCGTGACGGTTCGCCCGTCTGCTGCAGTAGATACAGACCGTACGTGTAGTACGACACGAAACGACATACGTATATCCGTACATGCATGTATATCAATATATCAATGTTGGTGACATTTAGGTACCGGAGTGAGGGCGCTGGGATCGATATTTCGCGTCGAGCCAACGACACGGTGAATTCCGCTGGCTAGCAGACCCAAACCCCCGACATTGACGTCGCCCACACCAAAACGTAGTTACAGTTTGTAACTCTATTTCGTTCCGGTGACGGAGGGGGCGGACGGAGACGTTGCGCGCTGTCAGTGGTTTTCCCTCGGTCTCTCGTCGCCTACTCTCGCGCTCTCGATATGTTTGAAAATGTTGCAACGAACCACGACTGGTCGTTTGAATTCGCGCAAGTCGGTGGCTCGAGACTTGAAGAGCCGAAGAGGTTCGAGGGAAAACGTCCTGGAAAGCCGGCCAGGTTTGTGCACTTCGTGACGAACCAAGGATGTACACAGGGGGATGAACCAGCGTTAGTGATTTAAATAGAAATCCTCGGAGGTAGTTAGTAAAACTTCTCGACGGAATCGAACCGGTAATTGGAAAGGGAAAAAATATATTTTAAAAAAGAAATTGAGCCAATTATTTATTATCCTTTGAAATAAACTTTGAGAAGCTTCGAAGGGTGAGTTGTGTTTTTCGTCACTTCGTCGTGATGTGAAGATTGTGGCGGAGGAGTTTTATAGATAATTTTCGACGGGTTTGTTGGGAAAGCTCGTGATAATAGGATTAGCGACGGCGAAGGCTTGATTCGACGTCGTCGTTGGTGACGACGACAACGACGACAGTCGCACATTGGGGTGTGCGCACGCGACGTCTCGGGTCGTCGGTGCAGCAGGATACTTCCTATTTCTCTCCCCCCCCCCCCCCCCCCCCGTCGCCCTAGAGCCGAAGAGCCAACCCCCGAAACATCTGTGTCGCAATTACCGTAAATACGTCGGCATCGGGGTTGAAGTAGGGTCGTGGAACATCAGCCACTGTGCAGCAGCACAAGCAACAGCAGCAGCGGGGATGATTGACGTTTTTGCCACGAAAAATGTGTGATCTCACTGTCGTCCTGCCGAGCTTCGACGAAACTATGCGCACACACGATGGGCCATGATTGCTTTATGTTTCTATGAATCGCAGAGTAGCGGCGAACCAACCAAAATTAATCGTTTCTGCCCGTGCGCGGAAACAAATGGATCCAGGTTCTATTTTGATTTTTTTTTTTTTTTTTCATTTCGAGCTCTCGACAAATTCAACTAATTTCCGTCCATTATCGACCATTGTTCAGACCAATGGAATACGGAATAACGCGAACGTTCTGCAACTCCGAAGTTGGGTGAAGCGAGGAGAAAAATTCAATTTGCATTTTTTAATTTATTTGTTCGAACATTTTTAGTGGTTTTTTGTTTCAAACCACACTTTCGCGGTTTTCGCTTTGATGTAGAACTTTGTAGAATTTTCGTTGCCGCGTTTGTTCGTACAGCGTGAAAATTCTGCTTCGCTGGACGATTACAAAATTGACTCTCGCGTTGCAGGTCGGTGTGGCGGAGATAACGTGACTGATAAAAATAATGAAACAAATAGATAGTGAAAATTAAATGTAAAATTTAAATGACAATGCTCGTTTTAACAGTCCCCAATGAAATTATTATTTGTTCGAACGAATCGTTTTCGTTCCCACTGAAATTCCAAATACAAGAAAGATATTTCTATCGAGTGAGCATTGCGCGAATTGAAATATCCTGTCGTCAAATAAGTTCCCACGTTGTCTTCATTCACAATTTTATCTAAAATAAAAACTATCTGAAATCAGTTCAAATCAAATTATTCAAAAAAAGTGCCCCAAACAAAGATCAAACAAGAGCTTTCGACTATTATATAAAACTCAACCAAGAAACGCACGAATTACTGCATCCCAAGCAAACCAAAATAACACCCGGAAAATTATTGAACGACCCAATATATATATTCGACAGTTATAACGCTCTTCCACGTTTTCGGGGTGCCTCTGATTCTTCCCAAACGTTCAACAAGCGTTCGCGCTGAGCACTACTCGAATTAAGTTGCTTTCTATGGACTGTCAACAATGCGAGCACATTGTGCTCATAATTCCGACGACACGGGTCCACGTTCGGCGTCCCCCGAAGCACCATACGATGAAGATACAAAGTTAGCGGGCGCGTATAGCGCGTTTGGTGGGCAGTAAAGCTGTCGGCTAGATTGGAGGGTACGAGAGAGAAAGAGAGAGAGAGAGAGAGAGAGAGAGAGAGAGAGAGAGAGAGAGAGAGAAGAGAGGCTGGGGGGATGGCGCTGGACGTAGCCTAGTCCCTAGCCAACGGACTTTTGCTTGCGGATGCAGTGGGAAAGGGACGTTGGAGGACGCATATAGAAGATCGGTTAAGGGTGTGCAACGAGAAGGGCGGAAAGGGGAATGGGGCGAGGGGAGGCGGCGAGGTAGGCCGAAACCCGCACGCGAAATATTGATTGACATCCGGGTGACAGATTTCGCCGGTCGCACACACCCCTTAAGCCGCGGCATGCCGAGCCCTCCAACGTGTGCGCTACGTACAACGTGAGATCACAGCCAACCCAGTGTCTCTACCTATATACTATAATACACCATTATAGCGTGCCGTGTATATATATATTGCTTGATGCATATATGCTACTGGCCCAAAACCCTTCCCCACGCCTGCCCACTCCTTTGTCATGATCATTTATCATGAGAGCCGCAGTGGTGCTCAATCGTCCAATGCAGCATCAGAAATGTCGATTTTCAGGAAATTCAATTGAAACTTTGAACTTGATTGGAACTTTGAAACTTTTTTCTTTTTCCGTCGATACGGAATTATTTATGGTTCCTCACGTCCGGCGATGTTTTTCGTTTTTTGAACTTGATTTTATGATTACTATGATATTGATTTTGGGCAAAATGAAAAAATGAATTATTGTCAGAATAATGAATGATTCACTTGCATGATATGATAATATTTTTTGGGCGTCATAATCTATAATTATTTAGTCATGAAAGTATTTTAAATACTTTTTTTTCAATAGCGACTTTGGTGTAAGACAATTAATTACTTTTTAGAAACGTGCCGTCCAACACTTCTCCCTTTGTCACTTGTATTTAACTGCAATAAGATCTTATGCGTATCGTGTTTCTATGTGGAGACTCGACGTCGTGATTTAGAGTATCGGACAGTCCGCTTTTGTCGGATCGAGCGCTTGTTCGCCTCACATCACCTCCGATATCGACGGCGGTTGATCATTGTAGAATCACAAACACGTAACGAATGAAAAATAATGAAAATCCATGAATCGCGACGGTTTGACGTAAAAAGCGTGGATTTCCGTATACAGTAAATTAATTCGAATAGAAGGGTACTCAAATCGCAAAACGAGAAAATGCATCGGCGGTAGTTTGGCTCGTTCGCTCGTTTCAACGAGCAAGCGCCGCAGAATCGGATATAAAACACGAGACACACTCGACCAAGTCGTAATCGACTCAAATATATATATTCCGTCTCAACTATATAGTTTCATCCTTCACTCTCAACGCTCGTCGGATCTTATCAGATGCGACCGAGTGAGACGAAAAATTGCTGCAATTGACGATCGATTGGTTCATCCCGTCGTTTGTCGACTGTTCCCTTCTTTCCTTATATTCTTCGAACGTTGCCGCTCTTTATCTCGTTGCTTCCGTCACCGTCGAGACCGATTTTTTTTATTATTTTCCCGTCTTTTCAACGACTTTCCTTTGATTCGACCGAATTATCGAAAACTCGAGATTCAACTTCGAGATAAATAAAAGAAGCTCTCAATCATAATGAAAACGCATAATATATTCAAATTGAAGAATTTTTTATACATATATCTCGATGAATAAATGATGTTTCAATTGGGTAACTTTAGGTCACGAGCACTGAAAATTCGTTCTTATCAGTTGAGATCCAGCTTTTCGAAGAAACCAAAGTCAATATTACATCTTCGTCCACAAATATCCAAGAAATGTTTGTTAATTAATTTTTCTACCAATTGGTACTACCAGAATTCAACGAGGGAGGAAGAAGGGAGGGTGAGGAATGCGTTACACTGCGTCAGAAGTAGAAATGGTGCTACCGCCTAACCAAGCGCGAACGCAGCATCAGCCTCGACGGATTGCTAAAACAGGATTTCACGGAATCATGTGTAAAACCACGAATTTAATATGTATACCATGCGAAACCGTCGAAGCGAACGATACCGCATGTGCCGTACACGGGCTTGTCGTGTACGTTGGGTAGTTCGTTAACGTTGATACGACCTGACAGGTCGTAGGGTTCTCCGACAGTCCCAAGAGTGAGGTGTTGCGGTGCATATGAAGGGTTCGAGGAGGCGCGACACGTCGCTGGTGGTGCTGCGCCCCTGATAACAGGAGTTCACCCACACTCCGCGGTCGAGGAGCGTTCGATTGGCTCAACAGATAACGGGAAAATCACGTTCAACCGCGTTCACGGACGTTCAACGCAGGAACCGCGCCAAGAGCGCGAGTCCCACATGTTCCAAGCGTGTCCGAAGCAACTCGAGGATCCACTCGACCGTGCCGATGACGTCCGCCGTGTAACACCGGACCACGCTGGACACGCGAGACACACGCCGCGTACGGAATTCCAAAGCCACGCAACTATCGTCCGATGTCACGCTCCGCGCAGCCCTCCACGGGTTTCCGGAGACGCCACTATCCGAGGGTTTCAGACATTTTTTGCTCGGCGTTGGTAATTCGCAACTATTCCCACCAGTCGTCCCAAAAAAGTAAATAAATAAATAAATAAATAAATAAATTGTTGAAAATATTGAATAATGTTCGAATGGAAGTTCGTCGATAACAGTAATATTATTATTTTATCTTCCAATAATAATGGACAATTTCGATGTCAAGCACGTTGCAAAATAATAAATAAATAAATAGTCAAATAAATGAATAAATAAACAAATAAATACATAAATGAATAAATAAATAAACAAAGAATTAAATAAATAGATAAATGAATAAGTCAATAAATAAATAAATGAATGAATAAATAAATAAGTGAATAAATAAATAAATTGTTGAAGAAAATGAATAATGTTCAAATGGGAGTTCGTCGATAAAACTAATATTATTATTTTATCTTCCAATCATTATGGACAATTTCGATGTCAAGCACGTTGCAAAATAATAAATAAATAAATAAATAAATAAATAAGTAAATAAATAAATAAATAAATAAACAAATAAATAAACAAATAAATAAATAAATAAATAAATAAACTGTTGAAGAAATTGAATAATGTTTAAATGGAAGTTCGTCGATAAAACCAATATTATTATCTTATCTTCCAATAATTATGGACAATTCCGACGTCAAGCACGTCGGCATCGTGTGCAACCGGATGCTGCAGGTACGACCCGTGTTGGCCGTCGTTATCGAGCCTGTGATATTCTGAATATGAAGAAAATGCGTGGAAGCAAGCAGAGAGGAAGTAAAGAGTTGAATGGTTGACATCGTGAGCGCGTTTGGGAATGGAAAGTCACTAAAAATAAATGAAAACGAGGGAGGACGGGCACGTCTCCGGTATCCGTCTGCGACGCTTTAGAGCGTCTTCGGAGTCTCGGATTCCCGGTAGGCACGACACAACCGCTACGTCGGCGTGTATCTCTCTACGTGTGCGTCTCTGTGTGCGTGTCGCTATATATCACGAAGCAATGGCACGCATTGCCATCGTCAGCGTGAGCAATGTTTGTTCGCCCGACGCTCACGACGATGCCGGGGTGTCCGATGACGTGCAATTAGCGTGCGGGATATAATTACGATCGATGCGTTCGTCCACAGGCATAAATTATAACTCGAGCTTCTAAAACGATGAACAAACATGTGTATCAACCAGTCGTTTCGTATTTCCGACGTTCTCGTGCTCCCGTGATTTGTCGTCGTTGTGAAAAGGTGACGGACAACACTGCTAGCACTACGCGTATTTGTTCAAAACTGATTCTCGTGAAAACGAAAAAAGTAACGAAATAAAAGAACGAACAAAATTATTATTATTGTACTAGGTCCATTGCGAAGAGCATAATTTTTTTCTAGAAGGTGTCGGGCTATTTTTTCTTGTGTCAACAGAAGGAAGCAAGGAAGCGAGAATTTTTCGTTTGAAATGAAGGTGTTAGTTGCTCAAGCGGTTATAATCACCAATTGCTGACTCGCTGTACAAAAAAAAAAGAAGAAATAACAGACTGAATATTTGGCGATTGTACACATCAGTTCCTCCAAACTAAATAAGTCTCCCAGGCCCTCAATGAAAAACAGTGTCACCGGTAGAAAATTCGCTGTGTAAAAAACAACAACAATCCAAGACCCTTAGCCTTTTGACCATCAAACGTCACATCAATTGATCGATGAAAACGCAAACGTCGCATCCAATCCTCGTTACGTCCGTATAAAATAATTTCCTTGATGGTCCATGCCAATATCTTTCATTGGTAAGCGATGTAAGATCCTCGATTGCCATCAATTGCTATTGACGGTTGGCGTTCTCGGGCCGCTCGTGAGTACGTGGAGGGTCGCTCGATAAAATACGTTATTAAATAATACACGAATCCTACGAGAGTCCGGCAGCAGGGATATGCACGAGAAAAAAAGTAGAAGAACGAAAAAAAAGAAGAAGAACAAGAACAAGGAAAAAAAATAAAACCAACGACAAACATACGAATACACATAGGTCCATGGTCTTATCGAGTGATGAGAGAAGAATCACCGAGCTGCGGGTTGTCTCGCTACGAGACGTTGATTGCTTCGATGCGTTGATGGTGCTTCTGCTAATGCTGCTGTTGCCGTCGCCGTTGCTATTGCTGCTGCTATTACCGATGCTGCGACTGGGTGTTACCACTGTTAATGGTGCTAGCGGGACTGCTGGAGGGTAATTGAAGATGTGACAACGGCTGGACGCTTCTGAATCATGTCACACGTCAAATGAGCGCGAGGACGAGAGACGCGTCTCCTCCGTTCGAGCTGGCTAGCTGTCACCCGAGACCCCGTCGGAGCCCAATTACGTCTTCATAACTGCCTACCGACCGGGTTCTTTTATTCCGCGCCAGCCCATCGACACCACACACGCACTACGAACCATCAAGCATGAGTGTTTTCGAACGGGCTCGGAGTTTCGAACTCTTCTCATCCCACGCGTACCGACGGTTTTATCGACCGTGTCACTGTATCAACAATTTTTGACGTTCAACCAACGTACGGTGAATGCCTCGGAATGACTACCGGCCCCGAAATTGTCATGATATTTCCGTCATTTACAGTGACAAGGTGTCCATTACCGCGTAAAAAAAAAAAAAAAACCCCCCAACGGCGTTTGGGGGCTCGGATTCCCGGCCAATTACGACACTCGGCCGACAACCACTCTCGCTTGGTTGAAATTGTTTGCTTGCACGAGTGACCCGTATATCGATTTTTTATTTCCTGTTTCGTAATAATCGGAGGGGGAAACGGAAGAATGACATTTCGTTGTCTTTTCTTTCTGCATGAGGGCGATTGAATGATTTGCTTGATAAAATGAGCCGAGAATAAATGTAACGAATGGGCATGGTTGCGAATGGGAATGTCTCGAAAGGTTGAAATCCCGAAAAACGTATATATAGGTATAGCGACGTGGTTCGGCCGCGTGGATATTGGCTGCCATTCGCTGTGCTTCGATACGCGGTCGATGAACCTTCATAAAATTGACAATCCAGGAAAAAAAATTGATCGTCTACCGTTGAGATATTTAAGTATTAAAGATTTTCCACTATTCACTGATCTGGATGGACCGTGCAGCTGTTGGAGAGTTAAAGTCCTAACGTTCGACCGCCGAATCGTGTCAGTGAGATTTCGTGGGAATTTTGTGGGACCTATAAAAAAAATCCGCTATTTCGGTACTCTCAAACTACGCGAAAGTGAAATGTGCAGTCGGTCGGTCGATAAAATAGATACGCTAGGCGGATAAATATTTTGTCAAAGATAATATCTATATTTATTAGGGTGTTTTCAAGAAAAAAAAATTTAGATTTTCCAATGGGCCACACCTGAAATAATTAGCTGAGATAGAATAAAAAAATTTAGTAAAAGATGGGCATTCTAAGTTGAGTGTTAGATCCCCCTCATTTGACTTTTGATATATTTCTTTCCTTTTGTTTGATTAAAGACAGATTATATTATTGGCAAAATTTTTTTTTATGCCTACAGCTGCCAGGGGGTCAGCTGAGTCTCAAATAACATGCTCTTAGAATTTCAACTGTTTAGTTAAATTTAATAGGGGAGATATACAAAAATAACGAGAACACTCAGATTTCAATATTCATTATCAAATGGAAACTGATGATTTTGTGAAGTACATAAATTGCTTCAATTTCTGTATCAATGGTTCAGAGTGTATCAGTGATACAGAAATTACTTCAGAGTGTACTAATATTTATATATATATCGCAAGAATCAAGCTCTGGGATATTCGGTGATTCTCCTTCGTCAACTACCGAAATTCCGATAAGACCATGCGATAATCGCCGAATGGGGTTCATGCGGCAAGAACGACGCGGTCGGCAAAGTGCACCGAGGTCGCCACTGTCGCCGACGGTTAACCGAAATTTATTCCCCGGCACGATTCCAGGACATCGATAATTACACTGCACTAGCGCGTTCCAGAGTGCTCCCTGGGCAAACGTTTTCCTCGCTCACGCGTTCAATATCGGTACATGCACACGCCGCACACTTTCGTGGCCATCCTAGAAACCCGTGGTAACGTTCGTATCTACGTGCTTTTGCGTATATACATGGTCGGTGTACGTATATACATATATCTACGTAGTGTTGCGAAATGTCTCTAAGTGCTTCGCCACACCCAACCAAGTCTGCTTTATGTACTATTCCGTACTGCAATTGGGGTCAAGTAATGCTGCGAAATATCAGAGTTCATTCATAATTGATAATAAAACGGTCGGGCAGAAACGTTCTTCTGTTATGCACCCGTAAATTTTACAGAAAAAAGATATCGTTCTTGCTAATGTATTGATTTTTATAACAATCGTCCGCTTATTATAATCACAACGGTTGGAAAAATGGGTGTGGATGGAAGTCTCGAATATTCAATATTCCGACGGATCAATACATCGAATTAATATGCTGCTAATAATAGATGTTTCTATACGGCATGGCTCCGACCACCAATGTCCCGAAAGATCGAAATTCCAAAAACAAAATCATTGGTGGGTCAAAACTTTCGCAGGCGCCAATAAATCTATTTATCTGCCTTCGAATTGCTGCCATATTCACGCGTTCGAACGAGCTACGTCACTATACTTATTTTATACCTTTCCGGGACTTTGATCTTTCGGAAAATTTACAGTCGGAGTCATACCTATTCAGGACACCTATTTTCAAAGCATTCAATAAAATTTCTTGTCCTGTCGAAACATTGAATATTCGGGACTTCGATCCGTCCCCGACAAAAATCTCCGGTCACAGATTATTCGAAACGACTGACCTAGTACAATTTTCCTCGTTCCGAAATCCACCTGACGGTGTAATAAAATTACGTACGACTGGTTGTTGTCGCGTGGCGGAAGGCTAATAATCGCCGGTGCATCATCGTCGTGTCGGGGCGAGGGCGCGAGAACCCGTAAAAGTTGTATGCACTCGATAAGTGTCTCGCACTCCGTCGCTCTCTCGCGCGTCTCGTTTTCGACGAGCGGCGCGGATAAACCGGGTCGTTAAACGGTCGTAAAACCCGCTCACCCTGCGCACGAGTTGTATACAACGCGTTGAACGTGCTATATATACGTTATAGAAACGAGTCGCACCTCAATGAAGCGGACCCCCGAGGGCATATCAGGGGTTTTGTCAACGGGCCACGCGAACCTTCTCGGTGCTTCATTGACACAGTTAGTGGTAAATTAACGACTTGCCGGGACTTAACGAACGAGCCTACTCGTTTCTTTTCAATGGAGTGCGGTGGTGAAAGACTCCAGTTTAAAACACAAACCTCCGGATTAATTCGTCACATTTTAATTCCGTTGATTTTAAACATGGTGGCTAATTCTTTTACCACAACGCGTCGGAATAATGCATTGTCGTTATTGTTATTATTTAGATTATTTCTCGTATTATCATAGTTATTTTTCCCTTCGCATCTAGAATGCTAGAATGCTGTGCTATTTTTTCAAAAGGTCGCAATTTCTCTTCGAATTAATATTACATGGGTTTTGTGCCCATGTGGGACAGGCCAAATATTTTTTTCTTTATTTTTCGCTTAAAAGTTTTTCAAACGGAATACAAATTATGTACTATGGCGTTTGATGACGCGTGAAAACCTGAGGGTGAAGGCAATGAGGCTCGGATCTGATACGGAAAATCTTTGCCATTGCCTGTGTGCGGCGTTGCGACACTGACACACGACGATGAGTTAGACAGGGGGGGGGGGGGGGGGGGAGCGATTACGGACATCTAGGCACCGGGTCTCGGTGGGTGGGCAAAGAGCGAGTCAGACGGTTGGGTCTGTCAGTGATGTTAGCTGTGATGCCGGCAGCCGGAAGTCAGAATCACTCCGGGCCGGCAGCCGAGTAAACACCGGCGTCGACTTCCCAACTCTTGTGGATCTCGCTTCGACAACGGAGCGAACGTAATTTCGGTCACCATGCTTTTTTCTCTCCAAGATGTTATTCTCTAATGATTTTTTAAAAATGAATTTATTTTTAGGTTCTGCTGGTTATCAGCTTATTCCGGCGTTTTTTTATCATCGGCAAAATATCCCGCAACAAATAAAAATTACTCAAAGAGATTTTACACTCTAATTCCGTAAATTACTCGAAATTATGTAAAGGTAAAGCTATGGATTTCCAAAAATACAAAAATTAAATAAAAAAATCTTCTAACACTTCACCAAAATTGAAAGCAAACGAAGTAAATTGCATGTAACGTAGTCATTTCAATCATATTACATTATTATTCTTATCACACTTATTTATTATTATATTCTTTACTTTGTAAAATATTCTCCGGACAAACTTATAACTCCTCTGTCTTTTATGCAGATTTCATTGCACAAAGATTCCAATAAATCTGCCAACTTTTTTGTCCATCGTTCGCTTCGCTAATTGTAATGTCAAGCGAGATGGAAAAGTGTTGGGTTTACCGATTCTATTCGTGGAAGCGAGCCCACGAATGCAGAGTTACATATGGATTATATATACGTATAATGCGGTGAGTATAAAGCTATTTACGTGCGTAACGTGGGTAGCACGTCACGTTGGATTTCCTGCGCGAGCGAAAATGCACCACCGCGGGCGCGACGAGAACGCGGGACGGAACTTGATGCGGGAGAAACGAGGCGAAACGGTGGAAAGAAACGAAGAAAGAGAGAGAGAGAGAGAGAGAGAGAGAGAGAGATAGAGAGAGAGAGAGAGAGAGAGAGAGAGAGAGAGAGAGAGAGAGAGAGAAAAGCGAGGTAGGTCGCCGTTGAGAAGGGCGAAAAATAGCGAAATGGAAGGGCCGCCGCTGTGTCAGCACGTCAGGCACTCCCGCTGTTTCGGCTGTTGGGTCACTCTTGCCAGCAGCTGAAGGAAAGGGTTAACGGACACACGGCCGAACCGCTTGTAATTTCCCGTCTGTCTATCCGTTTTTACGCTTGCGTGAAAGCGAAGTGGATTATCGCGACACGTAAACCCAACTCGCGCAGCTACGTTCGTTAATTAAACTCGTGGCTGAAACTCTCGATATAATGGAAATAACATAATGAAATTAATGGTAAGAACAGTGAAGGGTTTTTATTTTTCCAACGACGGAATTCGTTTTTTGCATCGCGAAGGAAGATAAAATAAATCTATTTGTTTCGCTTCTTTTAATTTCAATGTCAAGCTCTTTTAGATTTTTACAGAGGAATTATTTTTATTTGTAGCAGACAATTACAATTGTTACAGGTCGTCGGTAGTTTGTGCAAGTCGATGCGGAAATATTGGAGATTGATGCGGACATTTTTGTTTTCGTCAAATTACGATTTCTCGGTTGGTCGGAGTAATTATTTTTTATTCTGGTGAATTATAATCACCGGCATTGATCAGTTCATGAGAACAATAAGAACAAGTGCATTTGTGTTTACAAAGGAGAAACAACATGAATGCTACCACCGTCTTGAACCTTTTCCCATTTCCCTCGCTTTCGTTCTCACCCTCGCGGAAAATCAATACACATAAGGGCGTAATCGTCGGGGAAGGGAGCTCGGACAAAGAAAGCGAAGTGAGGAAAATTGAGAACGCGTAGTATATTTTCGCTGCGTAACGTTTGTTTCATAAGATAACTTCGAACGCGTTCCCTCGGGCACGAACAATCAGGTTGCGTCGTAATTCCGAAGATACAATGTCGCAGCCCTTGCAGGGCCGTGATAACGATTGGCATTCTCATTGAACTGTAAGGCCGAGTCACTGTGCCGCAGTCCTCGCGCCAATGACATATTTGTAATTTTCTTCTTTGGCCTAACCTAAGCCGAACATCTAGACGAATTCCGACTGGAAATGTCATTTAAAAAAATTGCCAGAAGGATAAAGTCTCGTAAAAATGTTGAAGGACTCTGAGAGGGTAGCCATGATTTGAAAAATTAATTTGAGGTTAATCGACGTCGAGGTGTATCGATTCTGCCTTCATTTTCTTGAATAGGCAATGAAAGGATATGGAGACAAATTATTGAGAAATTTTTCCGGTCGACACATTAATACAACAGAACAATGTAAAAGGCCCAGCTGCAATTCGTTGATGTTTCCTTGACCCACATATTAATAAAAACTTTTTTTCGTGTTATAAATTAGCATCTCAATTTTTCTTTGTTCTCAGGGTTCCGTAGGAGTCTTGAGAAATCTTATGGCATTTGGGACACAGACGTAGATCGATGACCCAAATACAGAAATGATTGCAGTTAAAAAAAATTAAATTTGAGTTAATCCCACGCCCACGGATTAAAAAGTAATCTTGAATTTTTTCTGCCCACCCCATCGAGTGAGGCCGTCTCAAAAGCAATTTAAAATCTCTCGATACCGTTTCATTTCAGCCCTTCAGTCACGAGTTATACGCTGTCAAAGTCGTCATCAGAGTGTCCCTCCTTCTAATTTCTAAACTATCAGTTCGATAAATCGAAAAAAATTCCAGAATGTAGCTTTCTACCACTACATTCAATCAAAATTATGACGAACGCTGTAACGTAAACAGTTTATAAACAATTTAAAAATAACTCTTCTTCGGGACCAGCGAAAATGGCTACGGAACCTTACCATGCGCGAGCCTAACAAGCTCTTGACCAGTTATCAAAATCATTCATATCAATCAATCGGCTAACCGTACCAATTAAATCACATCAAGCAAAATAAGCGTTGCACTTGCCGCCTGTGAATGATGCATTACGCGATAAAACCCGCGGCACCGAAGTGTTCCAGAAGCCCCGAACACATTGACCGCGAGGGTTTCGAAGGGTGACGTATGTCCTACGGCAAGATGGAGAACGAACGAGAGATCGAGAGAGAACACGAGAATGGCACACGTGCCTTGTACGCGTAGCCGGCTGTTCGGCCCCAACGCGCGTACCGCAAATATTGGCCCATTAAGGATCACAATGCCCTACGCGCCGCGCTAAGGTCCAGCGTAACGCTTCCGGGCTTTGGCCACGCGGTTCGCTCCTGTATGTTCTCCATCCCGCAGGAGTTATTCGTGAATAAGCCACGCGCTTCGTCCGACATTCCTGCGTCACTGATGCCGTTGAACCATAAATTTGACGATGTGTATCAACGCGTTAGCCCATTTTATCATCCGGCATTGCACCGGCCGTTGCATGAGTTTCCAGATTTTCCGGCTATTCGTGTTTGTCGCTCGGTGCATCGAGAAATAACAAAATTGTTTCGAGGATTAGTTTCCCGGGCGTTTTTCGTGTAATCCGACGTCGATTATTTGGATATGTCACAGAGAAATTTATATCGCGGGACCAAGGTCACGGGGTTGCAGCGCAGCTCGTGAAAATTGATTCCAGTGGTCACGTGGTTCGGGGAATGTTGGGTACCAGTCTAAAATTTGGAACGGTATGTGGCGAAAACGTTTGTGTCGATTAATCGACAATGAAAAACGTGGTAAAGGTCTCTCTCAGTTTAATTTATTGTGAAGGGTTTGAAAGCCGAGACAGGCATTCGTTCGGTGATACTGTATTTGAAATACTTTTCGATGCTAATAAGTATAATTGATTATCGTGCAACAACAATGCAAATTTCCACATTCCTGCAATGATAATAAATGTGAATGATAGTTTTATAATTGATTCTAATATTTAATAATAATTATTATCCATGATATTTCAGCAATAAAAGTATTTCCCATGCATTTTTATCAAATGAATGCCCATTTCTGGTTACAAACAAATCGTTATTCGTAACCGAACAGTCACCACGTCCACAGCAATAGCGTCGACCAAAAACACATTGAATTAACCCGCAAAGACATCAAAAATTCAAGTCCTACGGTGAGTGAGTGCGTCATCGAACCACTCTCGAAGCATCGTTTGTTCCACGTGGCCCGGATAAAACCCACAAGACCGAGATCAACAAAAAAAGCAGCAACTTCCATCGTCGATTAGGTCGAGACCATTACATTTCTTCCTCACGCGTCGTCCATCCAACGCTTCTTATTTTTTTCCCTCCACCGGCATTTTCTCTCCGGTGTTTTTTTTTCTGTTCCAGGAGGTCCCAGTACGCCGCTCAGGATCTCGTCAGGGTCGAAGCCTCCCCGGTGTCTCCTACGCAACGACGATCGTGTCTTCTCCAGGCTTCTTCGCGCAGTTTTCCCGACCGCGTTGATGACCCGACGGGGATAAAAAGTGCGAGAACTAGGTTCGAAAGAACGATGGAGAGACGTCGCTACGCAACTTTCGCTGCGTTGTATGTAATGGGCCGTAGCTTGTAGGCGTCGCGTAGAATCCGTTGGGTATTGTCCGGGGGTGGGTTTGCGAGGATGGAGGTAGAAGCGTGGCAGGGGCGGGGGGAGGAGGGTTGGTTGGTTCATCGGCCGCTCCTCGTGGCTGGGGGTGTATCGTTCTTTTGCTCTGGCTGTCCGTTGTGCCACCGCACGGCCACCCCGCCGCAACTTTCCTCCCGTCTCGTCATCCCCCGCGCTTCACCCCCCGGCTTCCTTCGACCCTCGTGGGCCACGGAACCGCGTGCGCGTTACGCCAGGGGTGCCTTTGAGCTAGGGGCGCGCTCGGAACTGTCACACGGTGATGGATGATTCTACCCCCAACGCGATCAATTCACCGTACCCGCGCGATTCTCGCACCCCCTCGGTGGACTATATGTACGTATGTATAGATAGCGTATGTATTACAGTATGGTTTAGTATTGTGCATGAGTGTGGATACCACGCTACTGGGTGCGTTTTCATCGACGGAAAACTCGCAAGAAGCGCGTTGGTTTAACTTCGCTATAGATTTTCTCGTCTTCGAACAATTTCTTTGGACGATTTGTTCCGGCGGTTTGACTTTTTGTCGGGCTTTAAATTTGAGGTTGAATGATTTTCGATTACGATTCGATCTGGGTCGATAGGGTGTTATGGCACGCTTGAGGGGGGATCCTGCTTTAGGAGACGCAAAAATAACTTTTTTTCACGAATTTTTTTGGAAGGGAAAAAAGCAACTTAGCCCAGCGAACTTTGGGGTAGAAAACGTTAAAATAATCATAAAATCATTTCTTTTTTACGAGTTTAAAAAAAATTGTAAAGAAAAAACTTTAACGTGCTCCAAAAATTATTTAATAATACTTTTTTAAGGTTTTTCTTAGTTCACCCAGAAGAAAAATATATGGTAATTCGAAATCTCTTTGGTTTTTTTTGTTCCATACAATAATTCCGAACTGAATCGGTCATGACAATTTCAAATTACAGTGGCACGGAAAGGGCTCATTACTCCGCAGTTTATTTTTGTATCTACTTGAAAAAAATAATTTTTACACTTCAAATACATAAGGAAATATACCTCAAAGTTTGCTGCGCTAAGTTGTTTTTTTCCCTTACAAAAAAATTCGCGACAAAACCTATTTTTGGGTCTTCTGAAGCAGGACCCCCCTTAACGTGTTATTGCGAATTCACCACTTGGACCATTTTTTATCGAATGAAAGAAATAAAAATATCAGCCGGATATTCAAGCTACCTGCGGTAATGATTTGTACGAGTGAAAAGGGGCAATTATGAATGAGCGTGAAATGTTGGAAATATATTTCCGTGGGAAGCATCCGGTACGCATATTTGTTACGGAAGCGAAGGATCGAAAGGGCACAAGGGCGAGAGACGGTAGAATCGGAGTTCATCGGTTCCTCGGCAACCGCACAAAGGGGTTGTTCGTTGGTTATCCGGTTATCTCGCTGTTCCCCCACGTCGCGTTGCCTCGTCGATCTTCGAGAGTGACGGTTATTGCGCGGGGAGGAAAAAAAAACGATTATTGCGTTGTGTTTGCGCGTGGAGGATGGAGAAGCAGGATTCACGATAGCGCTGATATAGGAACTGCGCCGGTCGAGCGAGTAAACCAACCCGATACTGCCGATATCCGTTACCGATAAATAGGTGGACGTAAATTCTTGTAAGGGACTGCGTTCTGTCTGGTATACGTGAGTTGGTTCATGTGTGTATGTGTATGTGTGTACGTGTGTGTGTGTGTGTGTGTGTGTGTGGATGAGAATTGTTGGGAAAATGTCATCGATTTTTCTCGTTCCCGAGCGAAGCCCGACGTTGAAAGGCTTTTTCGATATTAATCGTTCGTACCGTCTAACACTTCTCACACCAAACTATGTATATAGACTGATCATCTCGTCCATCTTCTTTGGGACGGAGAGGCGTGGAATTTTCGTATTATTACGTTGATATACAGTCAACGTTCTGGACCCAATCGATCGTCGCGTTTATCATCATGAATCCCATCTCGTTATTTCCCAGAAAATCACGAGATGACGGAGATGACATGACTGATCGAATATAAATAATCCAAAATAATCGAATTCCGCAATTTAAGATGGCGCGTCGACGATAGGTGATTTTAGTCTAAAGATGTAGCGTATCGAAGAAAATGTCGTATCGAGCATTGCTTTAGGGAAAAAGTAATCACACTAGTCTGCTGTGCGACCTCGAACTGCTGGTCAACTAGTTCGAGCCCAGTTTCAAAATATACTCCATTATGATTGCCATAAGTGAACATCACAAGCCCTCGATGTATCCACCCTTCGGTCCATCAAAGTCTTCCATACGCGACCTCGGTTAACCATCTAATTTGCATAATAAGTTCGAATCAACCTCACCTCTCCGACTTCGATGTGCACTCGAGTGCAGTTGGGGTTGCGCGATCGAGGTACATAAATATCACACACCCACATACGTATGTACAAACGGCACACGAATCCGTGTACAAGTTACATTCGAAAGTATTTGTGGGTAGCACAATACATGTATACGTTGAAAACGTCTGTATGAAAAGTTTGTGAAAATAACTTTCATCTTGCCCCGTAATTACTCTCCGGTAATTACTTTCCTCTTGCGCGGTGAAACGTTAATTCAAATTGCTTTCGAATTACCTTGACGCCGGCTCGGCTCTTTCGCGAAAACGCCTGGGTTCTTTCAAAGAACTCTCCGTTACTACGCGCAACTCACTCGCTCGCACGCTCATTCTCGTGTCTTTACCGTATTATTTATTTCTTTTTATTTTCTTTTTTTTCTTATTTGCCCAACATAAGCTCGTGAATTCTTTGCGTCTGCGTGGCGTTGGCATAATGCACGACCGGGGGTAGAGCACGTACACTCTCAACCGCCGAGATCGACGGTGCAACTTGCGTGGGGACTGCCTCGCAGTAGCAATGCCCACTTCGCGCAGACGAGCGCTTTGATAGTGAATTAATTTTTCACTCGGTGCCGTTTGCATCGGATGTTACGACTGATAAAATCAAGTGCTTTGATTATAACGACGAGAGCGGCTGAATTATGTAAGATTTATCTTGTACACAGGAATTCACAAAATATTCGTGGAAGTGCGATCGCGCGCTTTACGATTGTTGGACTCGATCGAGCGGGAAATTTCGTGGGATGCAATTTGGTGGTTTTTGGGATGAATCTGTAGTGCAAATTATAGTTAATCAACTTATATTCAAAATTTGAGGTCAAAGAATAGATGCTCACGTTTTTTTAATTTATCGGAATGATTTTTTTCAATCTCTGATACATTGTACGTCTCAGTAAAAAAAATAACCCTTACGCCGCCCTACGATGAGTCAAACGGTTAAACATTCTTATCACACTTGATCCCAAGGATTGAGGACCCTTCAGCTGTGATGATAAAACTGTTCTTCTGAAAAATCGTAACGAGTGACTCCCACAGGCGCGTCGAAGACTCGAGGGTTGTGGACGTTGGGGGTGCGGGTAGGTCAACATTCGAGCGGTAGAATAAATTTTTTTTCGTGCCAGGCGCTCCTTCATTGTTCCAGAAACATTGGAGAAATTTCATCGGGGGTGCACTCGATAAGGTTACTCGATGGTCGCCTCATTGCTTCGCGATTAAATTGATCCTCAAACCGAGCCGAATGGCAAACCGCCTGTCGAAATCCAGCTCGTTTCCGGCCGAGAAACGAGTACAAGTTTGCCCGGTGCAATCGCGCAAAAGCCAATCGCACTAATTGGCTTCAGGTGAATCAGAGGGGGTGGCTCGCTGCGTACTCTTACCGGTACTCCCTGCCCCCCCCCCTGCCGCCCCATCTGCCCTATCGCATACATTGCCGTTCACGCTGCACACCCACTGTCGTCTCCCCTTCTCCGACTCCCCCCTTCGCCAACCCCCGCAACCCCTCGCGCTATCGCCGCGTATTAAAAAGCCCCGCCGCCGGGGTCATAGACACGAGGAACGCTGTGGATGTGCGCGTTGTCCGTTGAATCGTCTGTTAACTTTTTCTGGATTCAATATCACTTCTGTTTTATCAACTCTGATGAATTATCGGGCTAATGAAATCGGAGGGACGAAGTTTCCAGAGGTTTGGGGTTGTTGGATGGATCGACTTAATTCTCCTCTGCTCACTGACAAATGAGTCGTCTTGTGAAACTTCAATTACGGGGAACGTTTCGTTCTTACGGACAATCTTTCGGAAACCTTAATATTATTTAATATAATCGATGTTATCAACATCCTACGCTGTTAAAAAACGCGTTTGGTTTTCCATTTTGCTTAGAAACACGTGTAAATTTAGCTTTTATCGCATTGACAAGAACTAGCTATGCATCAAGTAGAGCAATGCCCGATGTGGTCAGACACGAATGTTATAACGTCAGCGCGCGCCTCGCATTGAACCCATCACTGCGCTGTTAAATATCCATCAACATAAACATTTAAACATTAAAAATACAAAATATTATCCACGCAAGACTCACCGAAATAAAGTAAATTAACAGTAGCGTAGATCAATCGTGGTCCTCGATAAACGACACTTTGTTCCGATAACCCGCAACAATCGTAGCAAAAAACCTCGTGCCGGTATAAATACAACATATATCTATAAACGACTTTCCATCCAAGTCCTTCGTCGCTCCTCCGAAACATACAAAAAATATCCGTAACCACTGCGTGTCCGAGTCGCGACAACACCTCCAAAAACCCGGGAAAAATGTCAATTAACGTTTATCCGTATTACTCGTGTAAACATTCGATCGCACCGTGTTCGAAATTTGATAAACCAACGGGCCCGGTGGTAGGGGTTGAGGGTGGAGGGGGTCGTAAGTACCTGCACGCCGGAAATATGGGTTAACCTTGAAAGGTTATGTTATACCGGCTTCAACGATACGCGAAAGTGTTTTGGGGTTGCTGTGTTAGCGTGGACGACGACGACGACGACGACGACGACGACGACGACAGCGGCAACGACGACGACGACGACGACGACGACGACGTCGACGCTTATTGCGACGGCGCGTCAGTAACCCCACCGAGGTTCTCGTGGACAACGAGAAAACGATGTAGCTACCACGACGCCTCGCGACGACCATGGGAAATATAGAAATCGATAGGGCCCTCCTACCATCACCGTTGCTCCTACCATTACCCCGTCGTCGTGTTGTCCTCGTCGTCGTTGGAGTCCTCCGCACATGCGTGAAACCCCGACACAACCCCGCGCACCAGCCAGTACCGCACCGAGCCAGCTGCAGCGCACCGGCCGGCTTTCCCCGCACGTTTCCGCTTTGCTTTGCTTTCTCCTCGTTCGCTCGGCTTACTCCCTCGCTCGCTTCCACGTTTCCACGAACAACCCCCGCAACGTTCGCCAAGAAACAAGACGAACATGACCCGGGGCTCGTACAACGCGCCGTCACGAGCGTTGGGTTCCACGTTTATTTCCGTTCTCCACCGCCGCAGTAACGGGAATCTCCTTTTCATACGGTGGCAAACTCGGTACCCTGTAACTACTCGGGGTTTTTTGTTTCTCGACGAACGCGTGAAAATCCACGGGGGAGAGGATGAACGGAAAATAAAAGAGACTGAAGTCGAGAAAAACCTTTACTGTATATTTTTCGACGTATTAACGAGACGGTAAATTTAAAGGGGGGGATTTTTTTACTGTTCCCGTTCTTTTTTAAGGCCTCGGGGATGAAGCTTTGTGATCAGAGGTTGGGTTTCTTTCTTTTTTCACCGCGCATCGAAGGTCTTTTGCTCGGTGCTCGATGGGGTAGCTTATGGAGACTTCACGACTTACTCAAAAGAAATCGTTGCTCACACATGTCATTGTATTTTTTTTTTTTTCAATACATAAGAGGATAAAATTATTCGGATCGCTGCGAGGTGT
Source organism: Sussaba pulchella (assembly GCA_963971145.1). Taxonomy (NCBI): domain Eukaryota; kingdom Metazoa; phylum Arthropoda; class Insecta; order Hymenoptera; family Ichneumonidae; genus Sussaba; species Sussaba pulchella. Next base: position 17,061,979 of record OZ020168.1, read on the forward strand.
TTCCGAGCAAATTGTGTTAGCCATGTTATGTAATTGAACCCTTGAGCGTCACGCTAGCAAATAATATCACAGCCGTCACACTTCGCGGATTCCACCAAGACAGTTTTCGAAAAACGATTGTGAGCAAACTATCTACCCGAAGTAGCTAAAAAAATTACAGAGCAGGCTTTGAACATTCTAGATGGTGTGCGAAAATTTTATTTATAAGAAATAAAATAGCAACATGTTGAAAAAAAATTTACAAAGAGATGAAAACGGAAACAAACACCGCTGGTCGTCGGTTGATCGGCGGGTGTATTCCACCCAGTGTGACGGTGAAGGGTCGATGCGGAACATTATTCGATGCATTCTTAAGGTGGCTCCAAACCGGGTGCAAGCCCCAGGAGCGAAGGAGAAGCAAGAACGCGGAAGAAATAGAAGAAACCGAAAGCAGGTACATCGACTTGGATGATCGCCAGCAATCTTTCGTGAATCGAGTGCCTGGGGGTCGACCATCCGAAGATTCCGCATCGGGTTATACCTCACAGACCGAAGAACGTAATGGCCCGAATGCTTTCGCTCGTTCGGCGTTTGCTTTCGATACCGAGCCGACGTGTAGTATTCACGGTGACGGTTGCAATGCGCACGTTTTTCATTTCTCAACTGTATCACCTATCCCGCGCCAACGCCGGATAAATCTATTGTAAAAATTCTATCTGCATTTTATGTATTTTTCTTCGACGTCCCGTTTCCTCTGGAATCTTCGAATTTTTGTCTTCCTTTGTCCGAACGTTATTCTTCGTCCTGGATACGCGAAGGATGATTTCCATTATGTTTTATTCCATCCCATAGTCACTGCGGAAAAACACTGATCATGGGGTAACGTTGAATGTCTTTCCGTATAGATGCTGCAAAAACTTCGAGCTTTTGGTTGAAATTATGACGTAGAATATTAATAATAATAATAATATTAATATTAATATCAATTTTATTACTTTATTAATATTAATATTATCATTATTATTATTATTCTACAATAATAATAATAATAATAATAATAATAATAATAATAATAATAATAATAATAATAATAATAATAATAATAATAATAATAATAATAATAATAATAATAATAATAATAATATTAATATTAATATTATTACTATTATTATTATTATTATTACTTTTATTCTACAATAATAATAATAATAATATTAATATTATTATTATTATTATTATTATTATTATTATTATTATTTTTATTCTACGTCATAATTTCAACCAAAAGCCCGAAGTTTTTTAATATTAATAGCGAGTAATAATATTAATATTAATATTGTAGCGAGTTAATATGTACCGAAAAACTCGACAGATTTCTACATTACTGGCTGTACAGAAATTTGTAAAACCGAGATTTGGTTGATCGGCATGTCTATGAGGCAACAACAAGGTAATCAGCGTCATTTTATCAGTACCGGGAACACGTAATCGACTCGTAGAAATTGTCAAACCCGAGAACGTGAAATATCGTACGGCTCGAGCACACAAACGTCAATCGGTGATTATAAATTACCGATATTTCTACATTACCGACTGTCAATAGCCGCCGATAATTGAGATCCGATCGATCACGGAATGTATAACGAGTAACAAGAACATTTGTGTCAGTTCAAAGCTTATGATCCGTCATCGAACCACTTTGTTTGCTGTGGTTACGATGCCGATAGAGTAATTTCGCGCGTACTCGAACCACAAAGGCTTTTACCGACGCATCGAACCACCTCGATGACGTAATTGTTCCACGAGTGCCATCGTGTATCTCGCACTGTCAGAAATTGAACAAAATTACAAGGACAAATATGCGAAAGGCTGCCCTAGGTTCGAACGACGATTCGAAGTTTTTTTTTAGTTGCCGATCGTCGCGGTTGCGGAAAACCGGCGATGCCGGTTAATTTCGCGTGGAAAGGAGAAAGCGAGCGAGCAAAGTCGAATGAAATCCCGAGCGTTAGCGGGTGAAGATCGTTCGTCGTTCGTGGAGGGTGCTTTCATGGTGTCATGGCAACACCCGTCTTGCTCCGAACCCTCCCCGAGCGTTTTCCCATTTTCCTTCGTTTCTTACCTATCGCACCTTTCGCGCAATTTTTTTTTTCCTTTCAACCTCAAACGATTGTGGTCGCAGTGGATACAAGTTGCGTGCAACATTGTAAAATGTAAGATAATAGGAAAAAAAATGATGAAAAATTGCCGGTCGACTCGATATCCGTAATTCATTTTACATTTTTTTTTTACGGAATTTAGGAAAAGGGAAAAAAAAATTTGACACGTGTCGAGTCTGTACGGATTGTTGAGAGTTGTGTTGATGTTTGAAGAAAGTGGGTTTTTGTATCGAGGCGATGAAAAGACGTTGCCCGATGTAAACAAAATATTCAGAGAGTATGGATCGACGACGATGATCAATATTGATGCTGTCTATCCAATATTTCGCGCTGTCGGGCGATAATATTAATATGTGATAAATCAAATAATTGAAGAGAACTCGGAGAACCCGTTACGTTTGAGTCACGGTTTTTTAGAGCCGGTAATTTTTTCAAGGTTTACTTTTGTCTTTCTTCACGTACGATGGCATACCGCACGATGTAATATATTTTCGGAATAGAGAAGTATTATCGTGTGGAAGGCGGTCTTTCGAAGACTCGACGAGTTATGCCCGTCTTTGGCAAGGACGCGAAATTCTCGCGATATACGAACCAAGCCCAGGAACGATGCCAAGAACCCAGGCCGAAAGAGTTTTGTCCCCGTCAGGAATTCCCAAGAGTAGTTTTGGCGCGACTCGAACGGGTCAGTGTACGCTGATGATAGAGCATGGTTCTGCGGACAATTCGCTATGATGAGATCTGCCCCCCCCCCCCCCCGCTCCTTCACAGAACTTTGTTGAATTTAAAAAAACTGGATAAAATAAAATAAAATAAAATAAAATAAAATAAAATAAAATAAAATAAAATAAAATAAAATAAAATAGAATAAAATAAAATAAAATAAAATAAAATACAATAAAATAAAATAAAATAAAATAAAATAAAATAAAATAAAATAAAATAAAATAAAATAAAATAAAATAAAATAAAATAACATAAAATAATGATTCCACCGAATTTTTTAATTGGCAATATAATGTCGAAGCTTCATTATTTCTGCAAGTTTGAAAAGTAATGACGCTGTATCGCCTGTATTGCCTATAAAATTTTGGCAACTTTACCCTCGTGCCGCTCGCTCGGCTGCCAATATTTTTCAGACAAAGCTTTGTTCGCCCATGGGCTCGTGATATAGTCTCGTGCTTAATTCGTCAACCGCCGCTTGTTTTTCGGCTGTGAATATATAAAATATATTTTTTCGTCTTTGCCTTGAAAATTATTTAGCGTCCCTCATTTTTGTAAATGGAAATAGCGAGATAACGACAATTTGACATGTTTGGTTTTTGAATTTATTTGTTTTTTATCCTTCATTGAAAGAATATGTTAAAAATTGAAATAATACGTATTGAAAAATAGATCTTCTTTCTTCAAACGTGGAAAATACATGCCGAATCGGCAGTTAAGGGGTTAAGGTTGTGCCTTTGATGCCTCTCGAGTCGACGAGAAAATAGCGCGCCTTCGGATCCTTTATTCGACGTCTGTGGGAGAACGGAGAAAAAGCAGAAGAAGTTATCACGATCCGGTGCTCGGAGGAGATGAAAATTTTGCTGTAGTAGCCGGCGAAATTCGTTGGCGCAAAAGCTCGGAACGAACAGCGACGGAGCGTTGGAGAAAGGCCGAGGTTTGCGAGGGAGGGTTTGAGAAGAGAAGAAAAAAAGTTGAAAATGGCGTGTGCTGCTATAAACGCAGCTGGAAAATCGAGGTGGAAACGAGAGGAGCTTCGGAGCTTATTTGCTAAAGAAGCAGGAGGCGTCGGCGGCGTCGGCGGAAAAGGAAAGACGGTAAAACGAGGATCGATCGTCGTACGCGGTTCCCATTCCGCTGTAGCCGATTCTATCCATTCCTTTTCGTCGGATCTGCCCTTGAGCGGGGCATGGGGGCAAAGGGGGATTAAACACTTTCATCTCAATGCTCCATCTCTTTCACTCTCCTCTGCAACATTGATGCACGAGCCCACACCCGCTTTCCACCAAAGGTAAATGGTCTACGCAAAGCCCGAAAAAAAAAATAATAATAATAATGTTCGAAAACTAGAAAATTCTGTAATATCAAAATTCCAGGGAAATCGTTTGCCAATATGTCGCTACCGACTCAGTACGTTTGATCCAACTACGACGATCAATGAAAATCGTGGAAAAAATTTTTTACTCGAGGATTTTTCGAAGCGGAAAAAAAAGATTTATAAACCATAATTTTTTAAAATTTATTTTACAATTTTTATAGTACTGAAGATGTACAAATTGAAGACATTTCTGTTTCTCTTTTACTAATATCGTTTCGAAGAAAAGACGCCACGGGGCAATAATATTTTTATTCCACTATTTTTGTAGCAATAAAAAAACATCAATAATTACTTTCTTCAAATTATTTTCAAGATAGTTATTAATATCAATGCTCGTAGCTGCATAGAGTTGGTTTGATTATATGATAAATAAATCGATTCTAAGATAAATGGATATGAAAGATTGATTTCGAAGGTTCTAGAAGTGTGATTTATTCGCGGTCGAGAAATCCAAAGAAAAAAAAACGAAATTACGGTAGCCGCGGTTGTTGACACTTGATGTACGTTGGTGATTCGGGATCTTAAAGGTGTTTACAGCCGATACAAAAACGATCGTTGGCGCTCGTGTCGTTGCCGTGATTACAGACATTGACGGTTGTACTTATTTTCCCGCCAAATTATGATCCCCGCACAGTTCGCGTTCGTCGACGATCGCGCTATTCGCAGCCAGCGATCCGTCTCGCGAGAACACTGTACCGAGCACTCGTGAATTAACCACCGCGGAGGAAGCCTCGCAACCCCAGAACGATCCATTTTATTCGGCGACCGCGTGGCGCCGAAATATATTCCCACGAAATTTGCTGACGAGCAGTCGATCGGCTTTTCGGCAGCCATCGAGTTGAATTTTGATTAATCGTGAGTATCGTGGCCTCATATCGAGATACATCGAAACAGGATAAAGTTTATTTTAGTCAAAATTTATTACATTATTTTGAAGAATTCGAGAATCGCGAATATCCTCGAGTTACATCGAAATACGACGTAAAATGTGAAATAAAATTAAATTTTATTAAAAATTTGTAACAAAGCTCGAAAAAATGTCATCATTGAAAAGAATTGCGAATAAAAAACATTTTATCAACGTTTAATTCCATAAAATACGAAATTAAATCGAGATTTTTATTCCTTCGTTTCCACTAATTCGTTTAAAATTATTTCCGTTATTTTCTTGCAGTCCAGAACAGAATAGAAGAAACAATAAAATGGGTTTTACAATGAAATTATCGCTGGCGTTTGCAATTTTGATGGTAACATCGGAAATGAGCGATGCCGCTCGAATTCTTGGACTCTTTCCGATGCCGTCCAGAAGCCATTTCGCGATTGCCGAGGCCCTCATGAAAGGTCTTGCTGCCCGGGGTCATCAGGTGGACGTCGTCAGTGCATTCCCCCTCAAAAATCCACCGACGAATTATCGTGATATCAGTATCGCCGATCACGTTCCAATGTCCGTTAACAATTTGACGTTCGGGGATACCGAAGAGTTCAGCGTGATAAATTTTAGGTATATAGTCAAGATGGCCGGAACGTCTCTATGCGACGTCATCGATCTCCCGGATTTGCGAAACATCATCGAAAATCCGCCTACCGATCCCCCCTACGATCTCGTTATTCACGAGGTAAGTAAACCTTTCCAAGTGAAAAAATTATACATAGTCCATACGTTGACTCTACATAGAATTGGGCATATATAGTCTATGTATGAACTATATACAGCCTATATATAGACTAGATATCCATAATTCAATACATGGGTTATATAATATGTTATAGAGTATATTATGATATTATGGTAATGTTATAATGATATAATAACAATAATAATAATAATACTATAACATTATAATAATGTCATACAGTATATATAATTTTTGCATATATTATTATATTATATCAAAGCGTTTATTATTTATTATATTTTTTTTATTTTTTATATTTTATAATTCATATATTATTTATTATATTATATTATATTATATATTTATTATTATTATTGTTTTCGCATTATTATATTCATCGTTGGTTTTCTTTTTTTTTTAATCCGATACACCTAGACTACGTATAAACGCCCAATATATGCCCAATTCTATATACAGTAGATATATAGACTATGCATAATTTTTTTACTCGGGTTCTTTGCGTACAATTTCTCCTCTGTACAGCCTTTTTTTTATCGTAAAAATTCAAATTGGTCTCGATATTTCGGTTGTGATGGAAAAACACAACGGTCAAATGGGAACGCTGACCGTTTGCTTATTTTGATTCGCGACTACTGACCGTTGTCCTAACGATTATCGTCGTCTCTCCATTTGTACCTGACAACGTCATTGACCCTCGCGAGCTCCGATTATATTTACTAAATTATACGACCCTGACATTTCAAACCAAACTCGACAACTCACAACGAAACGAAATAATTTTTTTTTCAATAAATCAATGTTTCAAATCAAATAATAATTTTTTTTTCCAGTTTTTCGCGTCGGAATGTTTTTTGGCGTTCGGTCGTCATTTAAAAGTTCCCGTGGTCGCGCTGATCGCGGGAAGATTGTACGACTGGATAAATCCAATTATGGGAAATCCTTCGAGCGTCGGGACCGTGCCAAGCTTGTTCACGGATTACGATCAGAATATGGGTTATATCAAACGTATGATGAACGTTTTCCACAACGTTTACGTCACAAGGTTCTACTGGTACGGTGTATCGTCGCAGTTGGCGATCGTTGAAAAACACTTTGGCATGGGATTAAAGAGCACGAGCGAGCTTTTCGAGGACGTCGCGATTGTTTTGGTCAACAGCCATCCGAGTTTCGATTACATCAGGCCGATCAATCCGAACATCGTGGAAATCGGTGGACTTCACGTAGCGGATAGCGATGACGACTTGTCGCCGGTAATTCACGCAATATTTATACTCGTTCAATAAATAATTTTTATTTTCCAGTAGCGTTGAATACAAATTTTCGTTAAAAAATTTTTTTTTTCAATGACGATGTTGTGAAAATGGGATTTTATCTTTGTTTTCGCAGGAAGTGAAAAAATGGCTGGATGAGAGCGACAAGGGCTGCGTGTACTTTTCGTTCGGTTCGATGTTTAAAATCGAAACGTTCCCGAACAAGACCATCCAAACGTTTTATGCGGCTTTCGAACGTATCGCACCGGTTCGCGTGTTGTTGAAGATCACCAACGCCACCCAATTGCTCCCGGGACTGCCGAAGAACGTCATGACGTCGACGTGGCTTCCACAGACAAAAGTTTTACGTGAGTTATCAGTCACACGCTGTACCATCGTTATTGATAAGACCATTTTCAGTATTACCTTATTATGTTTTCGGATAAAACAAATTTTCGTTCGTGAATCCGTCTTCTAGACGACAGCTTTCGTTTGAGAATTGTTTTTTGTTTACAATTTTCGATACTTTCGCGGGTCGGTTTAAAAATTGTCGTCTGTCATATTTCCATAGAGCACAAGAACGTCAAGGCATTCGCAACGCATTGTGGAATCATGTCCGCGCAAGAGGCCGTCACTTACGGCGTACCGATGATCGCCATTCCAATATATTCCGATCAGTATCTTAACGCTCGTTTGTGCGAGAACCACGGCGTTGGAGTAACCGTGGATCATCATACAGCTACACCAGATTCCTTGGCCAAAGATATCAATACCGTCGTACTTAACTCTTCGTACAGGTAATTTTTTTTTCGTTTTTTTTTTACAAAAAAATTTCTCATTAAATTTCATTGGTTGATTAAATAAAGAAGAACCATATGATACAAATACAGATGAATAAATATAGTGTATATAATAATAATAAAATAATAATAATAATAATAATAATAATAATAATAATAATAATAATAATAATAATAATAATAATAATAATAATAATAATAATAATAATAATAATAATAATAATAATAATAATAATAATAATAATAATAATAATAATAATAATAATAATAAAAACAATAATGATGTTAATAATAAAAATAATAATAATAATAATAATAATAACAATTATCTCTTCATAGTAATAATGTCTTTAGAGATTGAAGATTAAACTTACCATTTGAATTAATTTCAGCGAAAATGCAAAGCGTTTGGCAAAATTGTTTGCGGATCGTCCGATGAGTGCGTTGGACACCGCGACATTTTGGGTCGAGCACGTTTTGAGAAACGGTAATGTTATGCGATCCCCAGCTGCTGGTATGTTCTGGTGGGAATGGGAATCTTTCGACGTTTACGTTAGTCTCATGGTGATTCAAACGATCGTGTCGTACCTATTATATCAATTGTTAAAAGATAGGGATATCCTGCAAACTTTGTTCCCCTTTTGGAATGTTAATTTGAGGGCGCATTAACCCATATCGCAGGCGGTGGGCGATGACGAATTGGCGAGACCAACAATGAGCAGCAGAAGATAATTCACGTTTTAACCTTCGATCAGTACGAAAATCGTTCAATTCTAAAATCATCGACGGACGGATATTCTTAGAGAAAAAAAAATGACCGTATATTAATTGTATCATAAAAAGTCCTTGTTTAATGTATATTTATTGAAATACCGTCGGTCGATGGTCCATGACACACGTAATTAAATAGTCATCGTTGTTTCATTCTCGTTAAATTAAAGTGAACGTCGATAATAATTAAATATAAGAGAAAAAGACTGCAGTGAGATATTTTTCGTAATTATAATAATTCGCCGACTCCGATGAAGGCAAGATTTTTAGGTCGTAGGACGAAGTGTCAATGACGACACGTATGATTTAAATTTAGAACAATGCATTTGCACCGTATTTTTACTCCATTGTGCTTTAACTGAATCAATAATAATTATTACACCGGCGATGTTTGAGGGGGTCGAACGAAATCGTGAATAAAATTTATTTCATTTCCCATCCCGTGGCAACAAACATCCATCCCTTTCCTCGTTGATTACACATTAGATATCGGCGAGACATTCGGTTTTATTACAACCATTCTCGGGTGGCGCATCATCGTACAGTCGGAAAATATAAATTATTTAACAAACCGTTCAAATAATATTTTATTACTCCGACGTTGTTCCGTAATGGATTCAACTCGTTATTGTTTCATTCAGAGATTGAAAGCTATCGCTGACGGTTTGCCCGTTTACATGTATTTGGATGAATAAGCAATAGGTTTCCATCACTCCAATTACATCCGTCCTGGGCTAAATGGGTCTCAATTATTTCGTAGCTTTCGAGAGTTAAATTTCGCGCCGAATCGTAAATAGTTTGAATAAAAAATTAATGACACTTCGCGGTTTAGTCGACAAAAACAAACCAATGACGTTAAAATTTTGTTCAACACAGTAATAATTTCGACAAAATTATCATTCGCGTGATTCTAAAAAAATCAAACAACTAAAAACAGTTGAATTCGAAGAAAGAAAAATTCATTACCTCTGGAACGAGTAATTGAAAATTTGATTCTTCCTCCACGACAATTTTGTCGTGAATTTATGACGATTGTCGGGTCACGTTTCATTGCCTGTGTATAATCCATGTTGCAATGAAAGCCAGTTTGGTGATTTATCGCCGTACCTCTAATGGAAAATTTCATTATTTAACGAACCGAATGACCGCATTTTATGTTCTGGCAGTATTTCGGGTTACCGTGATTAAATTAATCATCATTGATATCCACGACCCTCCGATGTAGAAAGGTTTGAAAAGGTCGCGTTCGATATCACGCGAGTTTCGTTGCTCTATGTTTTTTGTACATGATTTTCATGTAAATTGTATTTCTGTGAACGTCGCATAACAAATCCTCGAATTTTAGGGTGCGGCGTTGATTGTCCTAAAGGCATTTGATATATTTATTTGAATATATTCTATGCATTTAATCGGTGAAAAATTGCGCGTAGGTATTATTTTAAGTACAGAGTAAGGCCCTGAAATATTAACAAACGTGCCGGAGACATAGCTGCAAAACGATATGTTCAATGTTTTTAAAACGAAGATAGATTGTCGAAAAAAGTATTAGCCTCGATACTCTTTGCCACAGGTCTCCGTAAACTGTGTCAGTGTCTTCCAGATCAGTCGAGAACTTTGATAGAAATGAAAAACTACGTTTTCGAAGTGAACGAATGGGTCGAGCCATTATTTACCTAAAAAATTACGTGCCTTAAGCCATCGGCATTCGTCCCCGTGGTTGGAAAACGCGATTCCAGCGCCTCCAGCTTCTCATCGAAGAACTGCAAAGTGCCTTCACTAAGCGAGCTTTCGCCACCGTTCAATCTCCCGAATATGAACGTAAAACCGTGCGTCAACCTCACTAAACCGAAAAAACGGTAAAAATCGTAAAGAGTAATAAAGCAATAATAAACGACGAAACGAGAAGTAAGCAAACAAATCGATCGGCAAGCAGCGATCGAGTATCGTAAAAAAAGAAAGAAAACCCATCCAGCAATCCAACAATTCTCAAGATTGTGGGTCTCAATTATTTCGGCGCATTCGACGGGCAAACGACTCGCTGGTTGCGTTAATCCCGGTAGGCAAGCCAATTAAAATTGATTAGAATTCGCGGCTTAACATAGGCGAAATGAAGCTTCGATATCGGCTGGGATAAATTTCTCGGAAATTTCAAACAACTCGTATCGATGAAAAATTCAAAATCTCGGGATCATTCCCGTACGGATCAAACAATAGCGGATGTGATCACACGATTCGTCGAGGTCGGAGAATTGAGATAGGCGGGAATGTGTCAGAATAAAAAATGTACGGACTATCAAAATCGAGGAGTGGTGGTCCAACGACTGACGCACGAAACGCGTGCAGGTACAGTTAAGATGGCTGATACAGTTCCCCCATAAAAACGATGGTTTACACATACACAGGATATGCATACTAGGCCGGCTTGAAAAAAAAACTTTTTTTTTCTTTCAATCAAATTACATTCATGCCGAAGTATCTTTCATTAAGAGAATCGTGTCCAAAAATGAGCCCGATCGGACCATTTTTAGGGGTCGCGCAAGATTTTTCTAGTTTTCCCACTTGATTAACGTGGGAAGAACAAAAAGTTTCCACTCAAAAAATCGTAGCTCCGCCAATTTTATAGGTACATTGATCCGGTTAGTTCCATTTGGAAGCTCTTGAAAAACCGCTTAAAATGGCATGCAGACCTTTGGAATCCGATCGCAACTTCCGTCGATAATATTTTACGGAAAAACAACATTTTCGACCAAAGTTGCAATCGGTTTTCAAAGATCTGCATTTTTTTTTTCGAGCCACTCTAATATATACATGAAAATGTTTTGTACAGTGTGCCATACGTTTCCATGGTACGGTGGATATGGGCAAAAGGTTGGCCATAAGAGCGTTTCGTGGATGCGTGCGTGAAGGGTTCTGTAATGCTCCATTATCCGGGGTATGCATATGTACAAATATACATATATACATATCGATGTGTATGTAATATGGCAATGAAGGTTTCGGGAATATTTGCGGAATAATGGCCGAAAAATAATAGTGGATTGAAAAGGTTTTGTTTTTTCCATAGACGCGGGAAAAGTTCAGTGAAACGAGAATAATTGCGAGACCGTTTCGGAATAAACCGTAATGGCGAGGATAGGTTTGTTCAACGTTGGAACGACGTGCGTCGGTAGACTCGATGGCAAATACTCGACGCCATGAGCCATGTACGCGTTTGTCTAGACGTGCGTTGAATTTTTTCGGGAAATTTGGATGTCTGTTATCAGTGAGAGTGTACGATGAGCTTTGGCGAGACGCACAACATCGATCGAATTCGTGTACCGATGTGGAGTAGGATAAATGGATAACTGAATATTTTTGTTGAGCAATGGCTGACGCGCGTTTTTCGGGCTTTGCTTGGAAGAGCAAAGAAATTGTGGGGAATTAATGAATCTTTGAAAATTCGGATTCGATCGATGAACTCGATTGTCTTTGATTGATCAAATTACGTGAAATTATAAAAATGAAATTATAAAAATTGTAAGATAATTCGTAAATATTTAGTCCGAAGACACCATGAAAATGAGGAGGGCTCGTGTGAGGTGCATAAAGGTGGATTATAATTTTTTTAATCAATTCTAGAACCAGGATGAATAAAAAATGTTGAGATCATTTGGATAAAAAATAATGAAGTCCATCTTTCCTAACAAAATTCACTTTTTTATAAGTTTTAGACGACAGATGAAGCATATTTTTTTTGCCATTGTTTGAACAAGTCAAGCTGCTCTTTCGAGTAGATGAGTATCAGTCGGTTAAGAGGGTACCGGTGTTGAAACGGAAATTCGATACAAGGCCCAGACGATTCGTTGTCGGTGCAATTGCACGAGGGAAGCCTGGAACTAAATATGAACAAGTGTTTCGTTCACACGTTACGCTTGTCATTGAGTCTTAGGTCAATTTTTCTTTCTTTCTTTCAATATTTAACGTGTTACGATACGTCGCATGCAGGCACACGCGTTTCTTTCACAACAAACGAAAAGATAAAACCTGCTGTAGATGAGCTTTCGTTCGATAAATAATCGTACAACATGTGTTTGAGCTTCCGTACTTAATTTTAATTTTTTTTTCGTTCGTTTTTTATTCAAACCAATTTGACTGACGTGATTTTCGGTCGAGGAAACAAATTTCACCATCGTCGTTTCTATATATATTCAGCATACTCGGCCGAGCATGGTTTGGACTTTGAGTGGTCGCGTCACAGCCGGTCGGACTCTCTTGGCTTGTTCGGCCATATGTCACCAGCACGCATATCGCACACCCTTCGCGATGGACAGCTTTGATTGACGAATAATCTCCCGTGAAGCCTCGCACTCGTCGTCCCACGATAATATCGATGTACATAATTGTCGTTTTCGAAATTACAAACGCACCATCGTTCCGATCCGTCATTATCGACGATTCGAATAAACCTCGACGCAGTGCAAATTCAATTTGTTCGTGAACACAACTATTTATTTTGGGTTAATTTGTTGGCACTGAACGATAGTTCGATGTGGTTCGAACCATAATGGGACTATGTGGTATCGGAAGAATATTCTGAGAGACAAATTCGATCGATTAATTAAATTCGATTGCTCGAAGTTCGTAACCACATCGAAGTCGAACATGGGGGTTTTTATTTTTCCGATTTTCTAGGGCAGAAGGCCATTCATCTGTTAGTTTTTTTTGTACTCGCCACTTGATTCTGCTGCGACAAATTTAGTCTAGTTTTTATTTGTCTTTTGGTAGTATTATTGTTTTATTTCATTTGTTTCCTATTCGAATTTTTCGTGTCTTTTTTTATTTCGTAATTATTGATGTCATCGTGGTAAATCGGAAACAAGGATGATAACATGAAAATGTAGACTATGTGGACGTATGGAGATCCATTTAGGATGAATTTTGATCATTCCAATTCGGAGAACAGAGAAAAAAACAACAATAATCACAAAACAAAATAATAATAGTAGAATCCTAAGAAAATTCAATAAAAACACATAAAGTAAAAATAATTAATGAAAATGAAATAACGAATACAAGTAAAAGACAATACAAATAACCAGACAAAATTTATCGCAACGGAATCGACTGGAGAGTACAAAGAAAAGCAAATCTAAATGGCGTTCCGTCCCGGAAAATCGGAAAAATAAAGACCCCCCATGTTTGATTGCGATTTCCTCTCGTTTCGGCTAGCACCCTTCGACTTATATTTGAGCGCGCAACTGTGGTAACGCAATACCGTGCGGTCCATTGCTTACTTATGCCACTGCATAAGTGGCACAGCCCCGAACTCATTGGAACTTTTTCTTCGTTTCTCACTTTGGTTATCCATTATTTGCACTGTGCGTCAACCGTTCCGTTGTACTACGTCGGGGTTCGCGCGCACCCTCTGAGCGTATTCTCGGGATGCTTTGCCGATTCGCATTATATCTACCAGCCCCCGCGGCTACCGCAATCATTCCGAACACGCCTCACACGACGCTCGCCGTTCGAACTTCCGATCGTGTGAGAAACATTGTTCAAGCCACGCCGGCTCTTTGACAACAAACAAAAAAAGAAGCAAAGTGAAGCGAAGACTACGTCCAAAGCTTCTTCTCGCCCCTCGATGGACCAGCGAAGGACTGATGCATTTTTCAGAGTTTTGGAAATCCGAAGTTATTCCTTTGAGACTGCGGTGAAGGGCTTTATGGTCGAAAGACGATCGATATTTCATAAATCTTTGAAACTCAAAAGAAAAATTACCACCGTAACGAGAAAAAAAAATTGTTTTACAGTATTGTATGAAAGATGTATCAAGTTTGTAGTGATAAAAAATTGTCTGGGTGTTCCAAGTCCTACTGGAAAAATGTCTCTTACACCTGAAGCTACCTTTACCCAATTAATCGAATGGTCATCCTACCATTTTCCAAATCCACCTCCAAATAGCCAAACCTCAAGTTTTCGTCGTCTTAATGTTCCGAAATTAAAAAAAATTAACGAATCATTCTTTATGCAAATTAACGAAGAAAAAATGACGAAAATTGGTGTGTCAATCGAAGGGTCGACGTTGGAAATAGATCGACGGGTTTCGAGACGAATGATAGCATACGCAGGGGGCCAATATCAAACGTAAAAGCGATGGTTCAAATCGAGTGGTGTGCATATATTCTCGTTTCTGTCAACGTCGTCGTGTTGACAAGAACGTCACATACGTCGTGGCATAATAATGCTGGAAAGTATAAGCTCATAGGCGTGGGATCACGCACTATTCGCTATACATGTATGTATATACATATATAGCGAACGATACGTGATGATGGTACGAACGCTTGGAGCGAGATTTGTGTGCACGCTGTTCCCCCGGACCGAAGCGATTTTCCACCGTTCCATATAGCCGCCGGGCACAAGTGGCGTCGGCTTGCCACGGGATTGGAGTCGATGGGTGCGAGATCCAATCGGTGCATCGCCTAAGGGCACCCGCAGCACCAACGGCGCAAGCATAGCAGCGACGGCAAAAGCAGCAGCATCACAGTCACCGGATATATCTACCCCCGCGCGAAGAGCGCGGGACAACTTGAGCCGCGTGAGGCGTTTCATTGGTTTCCGGAACACATAACGGGATACATAGCCAATGCGACGACGGCGCTTGACGCATTAGCAGTACTGAAAATTTGATAATTGAACCGAAATCATTCGATAACTCGGCTAATAGGCGTTTGTCACAGTCGGGGTTCCTTCGATCTCGTAAGGGAGGCTTGGGAAACGTTTTTTTTTCAAAGATGAAAAACGTTTGTTGTCAGCAGTTTTACATATTAAGATTGTTTGGTTCGCTCGTTTGTTTTTTTTCTTCTCAATTATCATCCAATTATTTCAGTTATTATTATAGTCCATATATTAGCTATACATGAAATTGGGCATATATAATTTTTATATAGTCTATATATGTCTGATTTAAAAAAATGCAAAAATAAATATAATAATGCCAATAATAATAATAATAATAATAGATAATTCTTTTTAATAATATATTTAAAAATTATATATATAATCTGAGTATGTTCAATTCTATATATTGTTAATGTATAGACTATGTATAATTTTTTTACTTGGGTTGAGAATTTTATTATATTATTTTTATAGACTTATTGGGGTAATCAAAGTACTTTAGGAATTATTGATTTCTTCAGATTCAATTTGGAAAAATATATCTTTATTTTGGAAAAAATATTGGAAAAATATATCGGTTATTACTGTTACCCACTTTTATGGACGAAGCGAAATATTGTTCGATCTCAATGGTTTTTAGAACGATGACAATACGCGTTGAACACGCCACCTGTTCATGGCGGAAGTTGCAACTGTAACGAGTCCTCGAATTCGCTTTTCGTCGACGTTCCTCTCTCGACCCTCCCACCGCCCGGCTGCACGGTTGGAAATTCGAAATCGGAAGTGACGTTATAATGGAAGCGGCATTAGTGGTTTTAACGCGGGCGTCCGCTTCGAAGAGTGGGCTTGAAACAGGAATTGCCCGAGAAAGCTCGTCGTCGACGAGCATTCTCCCGCTCTGAGCAAATTGCCGAGCCCTTGTTCTGTACAATATTCCGCACTGTAATAACGTGAAGCACGCGTGGGCGAGGGTGCGAGAGGTGTGAGGGACCAAAGTGCGAAATACTCACGAGCTTCGTATCCCACTCAACTCTTTCGTCATACGATTTTCCATTTTGCTAATGTGAAACGCCTCGTAAAACGTTGTTGACGAAGAATTCAAAACAATGAAATAAATAAATGAATAGAAAAAAATTTAATAAAAGTGAGAACGAAATAATGTCCCCCGTAAAAATTGAAGCCGGCATCGGTGGCATTATTTATCCAATTTTTGCGATACTTACAGTACCTTTCGGTACAAGTGAAACAGTATTTGTGAATTGATTGATCGCCGGAGAATTCAGTGAAAAAATGTTTCTACATTTCTCCACAGAAAATTCATTTGCACAAATAAAAAATATCAAAAAGAATTTGTGTTTTTCTTGTTGTTTCGCGTATTTTGAATCATGTAATTTTTTTAACTCCATGTCAACATTCGTTTAAAAAATAAAAAATAAATAAATTCGAAAAAAAACTGCAATCAATTGTGTGTCAAAAATTTCTTTACCCTCGAAACTTAACGGTTTTTATTGAACGAAGTACTCTCGTCCGTCGACAAATAGAATAACACTCTCGCGAATGCCGAAACAGACACATTTTTCCGTCGCAACGACTAATGCATCCTTCGCGGGCCTTCGTTCAATCGTGACGACACGGGTGGTAAGTGAGTCCGTCGGCGATTATTCGACGCGTTACGCGTTGCGATAGTTTTTTTTGTCGAATGGGTTCTCTTCGGCCCAACAATGCCTGACCAATCGCCATGGGCCGCACGTACGTCGAGTGTTCGGTTCGTAAAACGCGTGTGACGTTGAGTGGAGGACACGAGAGAAACACTTCAACGGATTTCTTTAGTCCCTTTGGCACATATTCTCTCACGCGCTTTTAATCCTCGCAGCGTGCACGCGTTCGCACGATTTCGAAGGGCGTAGAAAATTTTGCAGATGCTGCGCGGCGGATATCGATCGATTCTTTCGATAAAATTATTGGGGAGAAGGAAAGAAGGGCAGATGAGGGCATCCATGATTTTATTGTACTTTGATCGAATGTTTTGGTGGGAAAGGGTTTTGCAATTTCAGACGAATTCGGGCGATTTTTGATTTTGTTACTACATTATACTAAGCTATCATTATTAGTATGATAATTATATTACCATTATTATCTAATTAACATATAATGAAATTATGTAAGGATGTTGTCATCTAATTATGAATTATTATTAACATATTATTCGAGCTTCATAGAAAAATTTCGAATGAAATTATCGAGTTTTGATTTTGTTTTTATATAATACTAATATCATTATTAGTATGATAATTATATCACTATCATTATATAATTAAAATATAATAAAATTATGTAAAGATATTGTCATATAATTATGAATTATTATTAACATTTTATTCGAGCTTCGTCGGAAATTTCGGAATAAAATTTAAAAATTTTGGAGTCAGCGCGACGACGCCAAGCGACCGAGTCTTCAGAATTTGATCGTCGTCGTTTCTCGGTAAATGCAACAATTTCGTTACGGCACTCGTGAAAATTTGCGGGATCCAATAGCGAAAAGCCACTTGTTCGTCTCTAATAGAGCCATTAAGCGAGCTCACCGCGATAATTACTGTCAGCCGAGCGAGCCCGATTATACGAGAGTAGCGGGTGGAGCGTTTCCTCGGCACTCGGCTCCTGCAATTTAGGAAACCCGAGCCTGGCAATATCTTAACAAGACAATATGTTTTATTACGTTATACGAAAACCTCGTGTTATCTTTGAATTTCATTCAACAACACGTGGATGAAAAAAAATCCCAATAAAAACCTACATTTGTTCGTGCGATTCTCCATATTAATATTTTTATAAAATATAAAGAAAAATAATCATTTTGTCTCTTGATATTCAATTTTCTTCGTCGAAAAATCAAATTAACCATCGATCTCGCGAATCGAGAATCTAAATCCAATCCTAATTACATCCCAGTGACTCCCTCAACCGGCTAAGCCTTGAAGTCAAGATCGGTAACTGTTTTACCGACTGCCCATATATCCGTAGATCCTTCGTTCCGTTTATCGTCGTCGATACGCGACCGAACCGGTCATGGATCTCGATCTCGAACGTCGACCATCGGCTACGCTGCTGTGAAAATCCAGGAGGCCAGCGAGAAGAAGGATTCCTGAGAAATATGATAGAAACGATACTCCGCCAGACCGAGGAGAGCGTCAGTGGAAGAAGCGTTGGCAAAATAGGGGTGGAGGGGGGCTCCGTGCAAAGATGCCGGTACCGGGCATTACAACCAACCATTATGAATTCTGTACAGCTTCGAACTCGATTCCCACATAATTCTATCATGGCTTGAAAAAAAAAATGAAATAATAAAAACAATAGAAAAACCTTGTGAAAAGAATTTCTTATCGGTTCCAAAAAAGATATAATTAAATTACAACAAACCGTATTTCAGCCCTAGTTGTAAAATAAATTATTTCTCAATAAATAAACAATTACGATAAATTGTTCTCATGACCGAGAAACAAAAAAATTCTTCGGATCTTCGTCGTCGCTGCATAAAATGTAATTAAGAATAAAATAAAGCGTCCTCTGTAACATGGCCCCGCTCTCGATGTTCCGCGTGATACTGCAACAAGATCTTCCGACATGGAATAATAATTGGAACACGAGATAGCCGTCGGAATGGCGTTTCGAGTGGTTATTCGGGAGCCAAAATTAATAGCGGTTGTGGAATTGAAGCAACGAGAGCCAAGAGCCGTGGAATAGACGGTGATTCTCGTGTTTCGAAGCATTTAATACGCTCCCCGGGGCCCGGAGAGGATCTGGCAACAGCGGCGACGGAGGAAGAGAAGGAGGAGGAGAAGAAGTGATCTCGGGCGGGAGTACCGGCCAGAAGAACGGAGTCTAAACACACCTGAGAGAAAGCCCGTGGTGTGCCGAACCACGCGTCCTCGTGTAAAATTTTTGCCGACGCTTCGTCAAAATATTCTCGACGATAGATCGAATGATTTTTCCAAAAACGATTGAGAACGGAAAAAAACAAAATAAACAAACAAACAGAAAAAAGTATTTAACCATACGTTGTTTCGTTTAATGTTAAATGTGCGAGTGGTTTCTATGATTGGGGTGTATTAATATTATCCGGAAGTTTGTTTACGTGTTTCTTTGTTTTTTTTAAATTCATTTGTGCAAGTAGTTGCGGCTGTATAGGATCAGCCCGCCTCTGACGTGTGATTATAATCGATCATCGGTGGTGGTTGACTATAGTTGTACGACGTGCGAATCATCGGAAGCCAATGAAATCGTGAAGCTCATGAAAAAATCTTGACGGCTGTTATCGTCCGTATTGTGAATCGAGGAGAGAAATATTATCGTGTGAGAGACCATTAGCGATGACTTGAAACAGCCGATTGCTGATCAACATCTTTCACATTGTCGAAATATTTCGAAGGTAAAGCCAATTCGTGTTTATTCGAATTATTTCCCGATTCGTAGCCTCAGCATTTGTAACAGAAGACACCGAGAGACAAGAAAAATAATAAAAATTTCTGCCCAATCAGAAATATATTAAATTAATTTCATCATCCTTATATCCAATAATTTTGTCACTCGATTAGCGTCAATTAGTTCATTCGAAAAAGAACTGCGGAAAATAATGAATCCACCAGCATAGTTGATAATTCATCGAATGGATAGTTCGGAATCCGTGATTCAAAAATCTTTTCTTCTTCATTCATTGTGTAAATCGTCGGATAATTGAAAAAATGTTCCGGTCGTCGTTCGTTTGACGATTCGTTATGATAATTCGTTGCGAGTCCGCGCGTCTGTTACGCGTTCGATAACTACGGAACCTCGAACTAATTAATAAGTAATCAACTGCATAGCTCGTCGTTAACGAAGCATCGGCAGCGCCGGCGGAGAGGGGAGGGTAGATGGGTTTCGATTCGATGAGCCACGGAAATGGAGAGCCCTTGAATCAGCGCGGTACTGTCATAGCCGGGGATTCGAATCAAATATTGATCGAGCAATTAGCGCCAATTGTACTGCAATCGGGCTCGTTTTTATATTCTTCGTATATACGGATATATATATATGTATATAGATCTTTTTCTTTTTTTTTTGTAGTCCACGAGGTCGTGGTCGAGCCAGTAGTCGCGGTTCGGATAGGGCAGAGTCGGTAGATTATCCCCGAAATACATGTTGGACCTCGGGGCGATACGCCCTCGTTGGAGCTTTTGCTGCGAGGTGTAATGTGTACCTTATCGCGCATTCCCCTTCCCACCACCGGCTTACAATAACTCTACCTCTGACCCCCGCCTCCCTCCCGTATCAATTCGGAATTAACGTTAACCAATTATTCCGTTCGATCTTCCAATGTTTTTCAATTAAAGGTTAAGAATAAGTCTGGATTTTGCAAATTTTTTCTTCAGTTTTGGCTGGAAATTTGATTAATTGATTAATTAATTAATTTTCTTTATTAAAATTTTTGAAAAGGTCAAAAATGAGATTAAACTTGAAAAATCAAGTACCTTTTCGATTCAATCGGTTATCATCTCAGCAAATTATATAGAGTCTATATATAGCTATATATTGAATTGGGGATATATAGACTATATATAAACTATATATAGTTTATTTATGGACTAAATATGCCTAATTCCATATATAAGTTAGATATAGACGATATCTAATTTTTTGAATTATTATATGTATTTTTTTATTCTTTTGTAATTGGACATATATAGAGTATATATAACTTATATATGCTCAATTGCACATGGAGTAAATGCGGATGGCGGATGTGGATGCGGATGGGCGGATGGTAATGGGTGGAAGTATGCTATACATTATTTTTTTGCTTGGGTCCATTCCAGTATGACGGCTCTGAAGCTGCCCAAGAAAAAACTCCAAAAATAAATATTATATATAATTCTCTTTGATGTAGTATAATAATATAGGTATCAAAAAATTATTTATAGACTATCTATAATTTATACGTGGAATATCGAATATTTAGCCTATGTATAAACTTTATACAGTTTATGGATGATCTATATGTGCCCAATTCGATGTATATTTTCTATATAGATTATATATAATATTTTCACTTGGAAGTCCAACGTAGACTAGAAAAATTCGGATACGACATTTTTTACAAATAAAATGCTTCCCCTCGACTTTTTCTGATTTTTTTCCCCAAATATTTTGGCCGACGTGTGGTGTATTGAAAGGAGGATGATGGTTTTATTTCAGAGTTGAGATAAGATGGGAACTAGAGCCGTAGCGGTGGGGGCGAATACCGGAGCGGCAGGAGTCTCGGGAGAGGCAGGTCTCGCCGGTGTTCCGAGGCTCCTCGAGGATTTAGCGAGGCTCTCCGAAGACAAAGATTCCGCGGACATCGTCTTCCTCCTCGGACGCGACGAGACTCCCGTTTACGGTCATCGAATTATTCTACAAGCTAGGTAATATATTTCAACCACGTTTCAACTATGCGCCAATTTATCAATCGGCATTCTTCACAAAAAGACTATTTAAAATGAGAAAAAAAAATTCCTAATTCCCGAAGAATTTTTTTTTCAATATATAAATGTCTCGAAAAATAGGAACGTTATTATACGAAGGACTAAGGAGAATGTTTCTAATCAAATTTTTGATGAGCTTTATTTTTTCAAATGACTCCAATATTGTCGTTTTTTACAATGAAGAAAATACAAAATTCATCAACGCGGTTGAATGATAAAATATTCTCAATGATATATTTTCTATTTTAATTTCCACCTCCGTGATAGAAGATTTTATTAAACGACGAAAAATGTATCAACATCATGGTATCCTCCTGTCACAAATATCGGTGCTCGTAAATCCCGAGAGAATATAAAAAATTCGATTTCCTGATATTTTGTCGTTAGTTCGATAATTATTATTATCATCATTTCTTTAATGCCCGTACGAATTTGCAATGCCAGATTTCCGCGCAGTTTAATACAACTCTCGACAAGAAAAGCTGTGATAAAAATCACGTCGTGACGTTGCTGGGATGCGGTAAGTGCGCAGTCCCGGTGGACCGGATTAAGTGTTAATCGTAATTTTTATTAATAATGCAGCGAGTATTTTCCCGCTCTTCGCTGTCGCGGCTTCGAGGTTGCGGCTATGAGCCAAATTTCCCTGGGGATTTCGAGAGTTGCGCCTGTACACCTCGCCGAGAAAAATATGCCATAGGGACCGGAATGAGGAGCGGGGAAAAGAAGTACAGGAAGTAGGAAACGAGCGAGGAAAATTGTATTCTTCGGATAGATTCGCGCGAAAGCTGCGGATATTGAAAAAAAATCTATCCACGTTTGAAAAAAAAACATATTTTCTGCATAAATATGGATGGATTGCGGTTAAAAGGACATATAAACTACGTATAAGCGTTGCTCATACGCCCCTTCGGGTCCGAACCATCGATAAGTAAAAATGTACGTGTCAAAAGTGTATGCAACGTTAAGGTGGTTAAATATAACGTCGTGACGTTATAATTTTCTCATTCTTTCGGTGGTTTTTGACATTCTTCAAGCTCAGAAGGATGACGAAAAGGGCGACAACCATTTTTTAATAGAAAATGGATATTAAACGAATAAAAATATTTTTTTTTCTTTTGTGTGATAGTTTAATCGCAGATATTATTGTCAACTTCTCGAGTTTCTCATCCTGGTTCATAGATACAATAAAAACGATAGCACACAAATTAGCAAATATAACTTATTACAATTTAGAACATTGCAATTAAAAAAATGTCAGGTGCAAAACTTTCAAAACCGTTTTTCAATCTATTATCGATATCTACTGAAAAATCTTTCCTCGATGTAATAAATGACATAAGATTCATAATAGCGCAAGATGTCGATAAGCAGATATTCAACTCGCTCCGGCCACTCGAAAAGCGTTTAATTTTTTTTTTCTCTTTTGCGCATTTCGCTCGATTCGCGGAAGCTACGTAGAAATATTCGCGAGCACAGCTTTGGTCTCGATTCACCGTTAAAATCTTTTAATCAAGCACAATGGTGATAATTAGAAAGACGTCACGGACAAGTTCGAACTGCTCGCGATGAATATTAATTAAGTTTTCGATTGTACAGTTATACCTATACAGCCGAGTGGCTTCGTCTCGATCGAGCACTCGCTTCCTTCCGAGTTTCTAATTATGGTTCGACAATGCGCGAGGAAATCCATGGACGGGGAATTTTCCGTGGAGCATCGTCGATTATGTCTTTTCATGACTTCGCTCTCCTTTCGCTCCTCATTCACTCCGTAAGCGGTTGAATAGTATTTTAACGTCTTTGAGAGAATTCGTCGTCTGGTTTGCAATGAGAATAATACATTTTATAGTTACATACATTCACTAAGCTACTAAACGAAAAAGAAAAATTTGGAGCAACAACGAGAATTCCTTAGTTTATTAGAGCCTTGCTGAATTTTTGGGGGAAATAAAAATTACCGAATGATAAATGGAAATACATGAATATTGGAAGAATTAAGGTGCAAGAATGAAAATAAAATTATTTAAAGAATAGAATGATTAATGAATGGTTAGTTGAATAAAATAATCAAGCAGATAATTATAATAATTATGAATGAAAAAAAGAAGCTAAGTGGTGGATAACATTAGCTGGAATTCTCCCCAGACCAATTTAATAATTAGTATTCAAACGAGCCACGATTGACCGGAAATCGAGCCCACCATAACGCTCGCTTTAATTAGGATTCCCAAAAAAACCTCCAAAATCATCTAATTATCTCAACAAAAAAAATAAAAAATCGAACGACTTCTCGCGACGAGATAAAAAAATAACTGATGGGACAACGCGCAGTGTCCTGCACATGTTCGCACTACAATGAAAGGTCTGACCCTTTCATCCCGGTTTACAGCCAATTGTAAAGTCAATTACGAAATTCTCCGAGATATTCGCCAACGTCGAAGAATTTTCCTCCGTACTCTCTATTGTACCTGACCCTCGTGGATGAGTCTTGGTTATTTTATATTTCGAGTACATGCTTCGAGGTTGGCTTCGTTGGTCGGTTAGAAAGGACCTGACCCTTCGTCATTGTCACCCACCGCGGCATGAGTATGCGTTCGGGGTCTTTTCGATCGTGCTAAGCTCGTCTCTCGAGAGACCGATCCGCGGAAAATTAAGTTACGCATGCCGTTGACAGTCGGTCCATCCTTGTCTACGGCCGATGACGTCGACTTAACGACAAAATCCTCAGATGCGAACCTGTACACAACAATGCGAGACCGAATCGTTGCCCATCCCTTGAAACACACGACAACGAGAGCTTTCCGACGAATCCGCCAAAGCACTTTTATTCGTTTCATCTCTTTCACGTCAGCACCCTTCTGTCATATTCGTAAAGGCCGGAAAACAAAAATTGAAGCTGGCATACCAAAAAAAAAAAAAGAAAAAAATTCAAGTGTTTCGGGGCAGAACAAATACGACCAGAACGATAATGCCTTCGGTTCTGTACGACGTTTTTTTTTTTTTTTTCTGGAATCGAAGTGGTTTATTTTCTCTATCCGTGAACGTTGTAGGTTCGAGAGATATTAAGCGAGGGGACACAATGTCAGGCGTCCGATGCCGGACTGCGATTAGAGGGGGATTCAACGAAGTTCCGTGAAGTGTCTTATTTTTCTTATTCTCTCGTCACGATCCTTTTCCCCCTCAGTTCAGGAAAGTTCGGAAAAATTACCAAAGTCGATGAAGCATTATTTATCCAACGTTTCGCGTTATCTTGTGAAAAAAAATATCTTGACAATAATTAATTGTAAAACTTTCCTCAATAATTTCACCGCCCAATCGATAATAGAAAATCGATCGTAAGTCTCCGAGCCGGTTCATAAATATTTCTTCATCAGCAGCTTCGAATGAAAGCAAAAAAAAAAAAGTATTCCATCGAAAAAGTACCCGTACAGCCATAAATCAGGATTTCCGTGGAAAAGCCTGGCAATAGGATTCATCGATACAACGAACCCCTTCCGGATGCGAAGACAAACGATAATCCGGCCGTCGTTGCTCACTAATTTACCGGAAGTCGAGCGGTTTTTTGCATGCCCTCGGATGCTAGACGATAGGGCGATGGGAGGGATGCAGGAAGGCAGGAGTCAAGCGACGAAGCCGGGGTTATAATCGCGTGCTTGGTCGTTAGCACGGCTCCGGGTGCCCCGAAGCGACATTCAACCCTTGGCTCCACGGCCACGGGTGAAAGAGAGCGAGACCGCACTGTGACGGCGACGTCAGTGGCAGCAGCGGCAGCGGCAAAAACCGTGTGTGAAACCTCTATGGCCTCTCTAGTCGCGCAAGTTGGAGCCCCCGCGGAACAGACCCTTATATCTGGCCCTAACACGGTCGATGGAGCTCTGTCGCAATTTCGTTTTTTACCGCTCGAATTTCTTCTTTTTTTTCTTTCCTTTCTTCATTTCTTCCCCTTTCCTTTATTTTCGCCGGTTCTTTTTCAAAATTTTTTTTTTATTATTCTCTTTCCACCGTCATCAGCTCTGATAGCTATATACCGGGTGCGAGGCACGACTTCGGTCTTCGTGGCAGGGTCCTATTATTCTTTGGTTTCACCACTTGCACAGAATTTTCGTTTTCTTTGATTCTACCGAGCACGGATCCGTAACTCACGGAGCTGCACAGAGTGCAGTAAAGTTTTTACTCCGCCGCGTGATTATAGAGAAAAACTCGGTAGTTTCTCCGGATATTTTGTTGGTTTTTTTTTATTCTTCTTTTTTTTTTTCAATTTCTTTCATCCTCCGTATTTAATGTGTTGCCAGAGCCTCCGGGCTCTTTTCACCGGTCTCCTTCACCTCGTGACAGCTCTTCACCAACGTCATATTCTTCTTCTGTGCAACACATTTTTATGCAAAGTGCATGGTAGAGTCGTGCAAAGCTTCACGGTGAATGATAGACGAAAGCTTTGCTCGTTTTGGCCGATGTGTAATCGAACGTCTTATTTTTATTTCAATAATAATAATAATAATAATAATAATAATAATAATAATAATAAATATAACAATAATAATAATAATAATAAATATAACAATAATAAATATAACAATAATAATAATAATAATAATAATAATAATAATAATAATAATAATAATAATAATAATAATAATAATAATAATAATAATAATAATAATAATAATAATAATAATAATAATAATAATAATAATAATAATAATAATAATAATAATAATAATAATAATAATAATAATAATAATAATAATAATAATAATAATAATAATAATAATAATAATAATAATAATAATAATAATAATAATAATAATAATAATAATAATAATAATAATAATAATAATAATAATAATAATAATAATAATAATAATAATAATAATAATAATAATAATAATAATAATAATAATAATAATAATAATAATAATAATAATGATTGGTTGAGCTCGTGCAGGGAGAACAGTACGTTTGACTGATAGCATGATTGTCTGTAGCTTTAATTACGAGGTAATATCTTTCAACCGCATACGCCCTTCTGATGGCCTATTTTCCGACCTTTCATTACCTTCTTGCACGAGTCTTCATTCTTGTGTCGTGGAAGACCCCCAATGCCACGTATCCGGGACTTCATTAAATCTGACCCGCACGTTTTATTGAAAGACATCTTCATTGTCACATGCGGGTCCGTTAAGCTTCAACCTTTCAATTCGTGTGGGGCGGGGAGACAATCGTGCGGGGTTGAATTATTGTAGATGAGACGAGCTCTACTTTTCTATACCGTTTTATTAAACCATCCTGTCGTAATTATGATTCACCTGTGGCCGTGAGAATGACGGTTGATTATTTCTTTCATTATGTTCATACACAATTGACTTTGTGAGAAGATATATAAATAATATATGAATTTGTGTTTGTTTCAAGGAGTTGAAAAAAATGAAGGAAACTTCTCTGACCATAAAGAGTTAGAATAATCCACGAAAATGATGGTTAGAATCGCTCTTAGATTTTTCGATACTTCAATATTCGATATTTCAATTATTATTGATAAGATATAGAATTTCGAAATATCGGAATGCATTGAAACATTTTTTTTTTAATAACGTGATTGAAGATTATTTATCAATAATTAATTTCTGTACAACGTCATCGACTGCTCTCTCGATTCCAGTCAGAGTTTATCGACAATCCGGAAAATGTTAATTTCCAGACATTTTTTCTCACTACGTCGTCGGTCGATCTGTCATGCTTGAACGCTTGTTCGCTTGTTGCGTTTCGGACGCATTCATGCGAGAATTCGATAACGCCAGCCAACTTTTTGCTCGCCGCCACCGAACCCATTCCCGACGTGGTTTACCGTCGCACGTATGCGCCGATTCTTGGGCGACGTGTACGCGATGCCAAACTCGGCACGTCTTGCGAAGCACGAACATTAATTCAACGTGATAACGCGACAGGGATGCGCATTGAGGTGGGAGACGATTTGCAAAATGTCATCGTTTCCGTCGGAATCTTGACGAAATAACATCGTCGCACCGAGTGATTTATACTCAGCCAAACGTGCGCAACAAAATTAAACGCCGAATAAAAGATGCGTTGATGGAATATCGTCACATATTCCGCAGCGATGACCAGCAAAAATATATCTTGATGCGAAAAATTGCGTGGGGATCGAAATTTTGACTGATCAAAGTTTCGGGAGGTCAATAAACCCCAGTAAAAAAATTATGCGTAGTCTATACATTAAGTATATATAGAATTGAGCATCAAACACCATACTCAGATTATATATATAATTTTTGGATATATTGTTATATTATATTAAAAAGAATTACTTATTAGTATTATTATTGGCATTTTATATCTATTTTTTGATTTCTTTAAATTGGACATACATAGACTATATATGAATTCGATATGCCCATTTCTATATATAGTTACTGTATGGATTGTATATAATTTTTTTTACTTGGGAATCGAACTAAAAAAATTAAGCTCAAATAAATACCACCCGATATATTTTTGTCGAATGCTCCGAAAAAAATTTACCGCATCGACGTAGCTCCGAACGACAATATCTCGACAGATCAAAGTCTCGACAACGTATACATAGGTGCAGTCGCATAGCTCATTCGACCACACAGCCATCCTCACGAAATTTCGATTCCCACCCCAAAAATCTTACGAATTAATAATTAATCATTATTTTTTCTCAATAACAGTGCTTGCTCAAAAAATTTCTCTCAATTTCAATAATTCGTACGAAACTTCGGGCATGAAGAAAAAAACTTGCCGAAGGTTCGATACGTTTTTCGAAATATCATTCAAAAATGTTTCAAACCCAAACGCTTTTGCCACAGCGAGTACAATAGTGAACGTAGCCCGTAAAACTTCACAAAGAACTATTTCGTTTGATTTCTACGTACTTTAAAGTCGCCCATAGCCGGAAAAGGTTGCAATTCTCGGTGGGTTTGGTAAAGCGCGCGGCGGTTGAAAGAAAGCCCCGTTTTAACGGTGTTGCCGTTGAATTTTTCCCCAAAACAAAAAAATATATGCAAAATAAAAAAAAAGCAAGAATACTCAAAACCGAGGTTTGACGTGTACACATTTGTGCGAAAGCTCGTAGCGCGTACGAGCTTCATGTTTCGTCGTCATCGTAGTTTCTCCAAACGTTCCCAAAAGCGTACACTTTAGCGCTTCGTTGCGTTTCGCGAATGTTGTTTTCTGTCTTTTTTTTTTTTTTTTTTTTTTTTTTTTTTTTTTTTTTTTTTTTTTTTCATTTTTGAAACCTTCAGTCCGGGTTTTGGCGTTGGTTGCCGGTCGTAGGGCACAGAAGCTTCGGACCAAGAGAACCGTAACGCGCGGTCATACGCGATTCTCGCGTAATCCGCCGACGCTTTCGCGTTGCGCCTGGAGGATGCAACTGCAGAATCAGCGCGACCAACAGCACAGCAGCTTCAGCTTCGGCTTCGGCATCAGCAGCAGCAACAGCAACAGCAGCATGAGCGAAAGTCGGGCAGTATACAGCTTTCCACGTAGCTATCGCCGCGTGCCCAGGCATCAAAGCCGCGGTCCTACCTTCCATTTGCGTTTGCTCCGCATTGCGCTCTCGCCCTTTGACACATTTCTTTTGATTCGATACGACGCGGCTTCTCTCGAGTTCCGTTTTACATGCTCCAGTCTCGCGTCACTTTCAATAGGTCTTTGCCTCCGAGTTTCTACCCGCACGCTTTTGCTCGTACGCGCGCATTCGTACGAGTCTCCTTCATCCGCGTCTTTTCTCTCCTTTTCCTTCTGCTTTCAATCTTCGCCTTACCCGAGCTTCGCGCTTCTCACGAGAGTCCGACGGTCTGGGGTCCGTATTGCGCTGTACGCGCTTTTTCGCGACTAAGGCGGGGCAGTATTTTCACGATTTTTGGAAGAGCGACAGGACCGTGGCGACGAAGAGGCTGCGTCTGGACGGAAATGGTCGGTAATGCGAAGTCTGCGCAATTGTTGAGATCGGTGATTATAACGATGATTCTTCTTCCAACGCGCGCCGTATCGAGCCATACGGGTGGTGTAGTGAGAACCTGATAACAGTCTCGTCCGTTTAGGGTTTCGAAATTGCGGCTGGAGTGTAACGAACGTTGGATGAGAGTGCAGGAACTATTACGTTTGCTTTTGCCGATTCTGAGCGTAGCAATCCACTCGACGATTGATTATTATTATTTAAATTTGGGGTTTTCGGGTGGGATTTTGATTATGACGCATTGAAATTTTGGGAGAACCCAATTTCAAAACCTAAAAATTATTAAAAAAATAAAAATTTCAAATTATATTCTAATTGACACGGTATAGTCTATCGTGATGAAATTATGTTAGCATGACATGAAAGAAAAACATGAAAATCCCTTATTTTTTCCGCAATTAACTAGATACAACCCTTGAAGTAAAAAAAAATAATAATTAATGAAGAACATGGCTAAAATAAAATCCATTACGTTCGAAGAATAATGACGTGACACATGCAAAGCATTCCAATGATTAGCTCAAGATTTGGTCGAAAGAAATCGCGTAATCCTCCATCTCGAAGCAACACCCTGGTAAGTTCGATGAACGAACCCTTCGCCCCCGAGTCCTTTGTGAATCATTAAATTCCAATCGTGACTCGAGTTCTCGTTCTTTGACACGTTTCACAGTCACGTAACACCCGCGCCGAGTTTGCGAAATGCTGAAACCGAGGATCAATCGTCATGGCACGAGATAAAGAATTTGGTAGGTCGCGGGATTAATTTGCAGCGGCACGCGGTTGTCAAAGCTCGCCGTGTGTTCCGCCTAGACGAGTTCTAGTGCACCGCCACCGGTGGTAGTTACGTATTCTCGGGACCCCGGTTGACGGGGTCGGGAGCTTCCTGACGAAGTCAATTAAGCTCTTTTGTGCGACGGAGAAGCGAGCGAGAAGCTCGACGGGTCGGATGAGCCGTCTGTGCCCGGTCTGCGTCGTGGATGTACGTACGATATCACGATGTACAATAATATACTCACTGGCGAGACGAAGTGCAGTTTCGTGCGCAGCTCACTGCACCGATGCTCCGTCGCGTCGCCCAAAGCGTTTCGAGTGTTCGTTACCGGAGAGCCTACGTACATATACTACATATTACAGTGCACTGTGTATGTATAGTATGATACTGTGCACAGTAGAGTGGTCCTTGATGGGGGTGTTGGCGAATTTCGACAAGTGCACCCCACAGATAGGTTCGAAATAAATAAATAAAAATATGTGCGAAATCCCAGCATTGTAGTCCAATGAGAAGACGTGGCTGTAAGCTCGTTTTGTTTCCCATTTGAATAACATGGGATTTTCAGACTGATTCAGTAATTATTTTTTCGAGTTGTCCCTAAGCACGCAAAAAATTTTTTATTCGCATAGATTTATTGTTAATGGGTATAACTACTCGTACATTTTTTTACAAGGACTCACCTGTATATAACGGTGAACCGATGAACGATAATAACTGATAAACGATTTCAACACAAATTGAAATTTATTTGTGTTTATGTTCTTTATTCAGTTTATTCAAATTGAATGAACAGCCAGTAACTACATATTACAGTGCACTGTGTATGTATAGTACCTTATGATACTGTGCACAGTATGCTCCACCAAAAAATACCCCCTTATGAACAAAAAAAACGTTTGTGACCCAGCAATAATTTTTCATAATTGTTGTGAATAATCTAATGTTTCCTTGATTAATCTGTGAAACGATAAGAGATCGATGCCCATACGAGTTCTATACAAGTTCTAATTTGAATAAATAATCCAAAAAATGGAGAATAATAAAATGCCTTGAGACAAGAATCAAAAATTTCGGAAAAATAGAAAATAAACGGTGCCGAAATTACGAGATTTCAATTTCTCTTGCAGATGCAAGAACTTCACGGCAGCGAAAAGAATCGGCACCGCTGGAAATCCAACGCCGGTGAGGATGCCTCACGCGCATCCGGAGACGTTCAGACAATTCATACACTACGTTTATACCGGAAAGGTATGTAAATACGTCGAAATATTTGTGTTTGCCATTGAACGAGGATGTTGATATTTTTTATGGGCGATTACTTGGCCAACTGTACCATTTATTCCGTATGAATAATTTCAATCGCACTGGCAGATAATGCTACAAGACAGCGGTATATTCGAAATGTTGGGACTCGCTCAAGAACTCGGAGTCGAGGAATTGTGGAGAAGCTGCGAGGAACACGTGTCCTCGACCCTCAGTCCAGGCAACGCTTGTGCCCTTTTGACAGCGGCTCTTGATGCACAGGAGAGAGTTTTGGGTAAGTTTGGCGTGAGACGGAGAGAAAAATACGAGCGTTGATGACCGAGTGCGAATCGAAGTGAGAGGACAGAGAACGAACGGTGTGGATTCGTATAGATGTAGTCGTTGTTTCCGAGTCGATGTCGATGGCTTCGCTCGGAAACTGTCGGCGGTGTGGACGGAACGTCGAAGTTTCGCGGATGGACGAGAGAACGGTTAAACTTTTAGGATATTCCGTAGCACTTTACAGCTTCAACGAGTTATCGTGTCGCTACATCTTTGTGAACGAACGTTTGTTTTCGGCTTTGTTTCGTCGTTTTGACTCGTCGAAAGCGGAAAAAGCAGTCACCGGTAGCGCATAAATGAAATCGAAACAACGTATTGTCGCTGATAAACGTGAAAAAATGCGTTCTTTTTTATAATCGACTAAATTTTTGGAAACTGGGATTTTTCAGGATCATGGTTGTTTTGAGAGGTTTTATGAGGGATTGTTTTTCATTCGATTTTGGGCTTATCGAGATTGGAGAAACGTGATTTTTTCTTTTAATATCAAGCGGTATGAAAGATTTGGCCGGTTCAACTGATTTTGTATTTATTTCTGGATTTGGAAAGATACCAGTAGACATTCAGAGTATTCCTCGAAGTTGATATTTGAAAATGATATTATTAAAAATATTTGACAAATGTGAAAAACGATATGAAAAAATTGATGAATTTTCAAATATTTTATTACTTTTTTTAAAGATCGCATGAATGGTGATAAAGAAAAGTGCAATTAACGATCGAACTTGACTCGAAGCGAAGCTATGGTTTTTTTTTGCTATTAGTTCGCTATTTTTTCAAAGAATTTAGGAAGAATGAAAGAATTTCTAAATCTCCATCGAAGAATTTATCGCCATCGACTAGCAATTTGCTGATCCGTTGTTCGAAGAAGGAACGAATGAAAATGTACCCAACACTATCGACCACGGATGCTTTTAAACGTTTCAACATTGATTTCAACCATATTTCTCGAGATATCGACATGATCGAATTAAACTTTCAACGGTGTGATATATTCGCCAGAAACTGTAGCGAATGACGATGGATGCGTCTCGCGAACGAAAACAGTAATTAATAACTCGAAATAAGAAAGCGACGCGTCAGCGAGACGAAACGCCCTCGTGAACAGTGACAAGAAGAAAAGCACGTGACTCGTGGGAAAAACAAATGTCACTCTCATTCGACGATCAATCTTCATTATTTTAATTATTTCTACGTACTCTCCCCAGTTTGACTGCGTCGAGTCGTAGTCGTGGGGTACGCGAAATATACAGAGGGGAGATTTTATCCGGTATAATACCTGGGTCATCAAGCTCTATCCGTACTTTCGGTTCTGCGTGGGTCGTAAAATGTGTTCTTCACAAAATTGTCGTGATATATCTTCATACCACCAACCAGCGGCCAAATAGCGCCAGACAAATAGAAAAAAAGGTAATGGAGATTGAATTTTCTCGTTCATTTCGAAATAACTTTATTCTCTTATTGTTATTTACTTTCTCCTTTATTTTCATTCGTTTTTTCTACAATTACACTAGATGGAATCCACCCGTCGATCAACCGACCACCGGCGGCTTTTGTTTCCGTTTTCATCTCTTTATGAATTTTTCTTAATATGTTGCCATTTTATTTTTTGCAAATGAACTTTTTGTACATCATCTAGAATGTTCAAAGCATGTTCTGTAACTTTTTTAACCACTTCGGACGGATAGTTTGCTCCCAATCGTTTTTTGAAAACGGTGAAGGGTTAAATTTGGGAAATTCTAGGTAGTGACAACGGCAGCGACAGATTGTTGCGGACTGTTGATGCTGCGAGAAAAAGTGAGAACACAGTCGAGAGAAAGAGAAAGAGAGAGAGAGAGAGAGAGAGAGAGAAGAGACTCAGGAGGTTCTGAACCTCTCTCTTTCTAGTTCAAGCTGATTGAGAGTAATTATCTATAAGTCGATGATTTCGACCAATGTGCATTTCCTACAAAGGCAGAGGTTCAGAACCATCCTAGTCTCCTTTTTTTCATCGCGATTTTGATTTCTTTTGCGGCATTGGCAAGCTTTATCTGCATGCATCATTCGGTCAGACTTTTGCTACGGCAGCGCCATCTTGGTGCATCTGACGGAGATGCGTAGGGGGATGCACAGCGCTCGGTGATGAGATGATCACACAACATGTGGTTAAGAGGAAGGGCTACTGCTCGGTCGGTAACAAAAAACTGTAATGTATTGTTTGGGGCCCCAATTGTTCTGTCGAGTAAAACTTGGTATCGTAAACCTGCGGCTCAGAATTTTGCGGTCAACCGTTCTTATCTTTGTTCCGAGATATTAATTGTGGCGACAAACAACGGTCTGTTGCCGTGATTGCAGCTATCTCTCTCGCACTCACCGATGTAATCCATCACCTTAAATCGTAGGGTTGAGACCGAATAATACTCAGGAATTCGGTCGATACTTCAAGTCGGCTAAGAGCTGTTAATTAGTTGTTTTTCCAGCTGATATTCCCGCTCGCGAGAACATAAATGGCCGCGCAATGCTGACTCCGTCTCCGTCCATTGTGAGTCTTTCAAAAGACATGCAAGCAGCAATGGTTCTCTCTCATCTGGCCGTGAAGAAGTATTTTGCTTTCAGTAAATTTGTGGCGAATTCCGCGTAATAAACTCGGATAGCAAGCGTGATCAATCTCCCCGGCAAACCGGAGATGCAACGACAATGAATGTTGCACGTAAGCTCGCAGTTCTTAGACGACTTCCGCCTCACATCAATCTTCATGACTCTTGCGGCTTGCATGCTCCGAAAATAGCAGGACGAAATCCCTTTACTAAGCGGCCTTTCGCGTTCACGCGAACTTTCTTACCGATCGCAAACGTAAAAACCCCACAGCCGGTTCGTTCGGGATCTATAATATCGCCAAAATCCCGAAAAACAATTTTTCTTCGGCTTCCGGACTCGTCGTTACAATTCGTCTCCACCCTGCGTGTTCATCATCAGAGAAATAACCTAAACCTTACGCTTCTTCTTACTCGGCTTTGCTTCCAACTAAAGCTCTTAATCACGAATCTTCGAGACGATAATAAAATAACGGAGGCTGGAAGTTATCTGTAACTGATAACTGATCTCTTACCATTACGATCGCTGCTACATCGACTCCCGAGAGACGCCAACCACTCTGTAACGACGGAATTGGCGCATTGCCGGATAGATGGCGCAAGCTGTCTGTTTCCCTCAACCGTCTCCCGACGCCATGTTTCCCGGCTTTTCACGCGACAGCGCGACAACCGACGATTACACGCGTTGCCACAAACGCTTCGCGATAAAAAAAAATTAAATTCTCAACAAAGATCAACGGATAAATAATCGTGAAAAATGTCGTACAAGGGTCCGCAAAAGGTGCAAAAGGTGATGGTACAACCCATCAACCTTATATTCCGATATCTGCAGAATCGTTCGAGGGTTCAAGTGTGGTTGTTCGAAAACGTGAATCTACGAATCGAGGGACACATCGTCGGTTTCGACGAATACATGAATCTCGTGCTCGACGACGCCGAGGAATATCACATGAAGACGAAGAACCGAAAAACACTCGGACGTATCATGCTCAAGGGTGACAACATCACTCTCATACAAAACACGAATCCAGGAGCTAATTAATTAACCAACGCGAAAACATAACCTCTCGATGATAATCGCGCTCGGATTTAAAACGTGATTTTTGTCCACGATCGTCCGAGCGAGTTCCAGCCAGGGTGAAGAATTAAAATGGAAGGAAGGAATTGAAAAAAGTTTATCCGGACTCGTTACGAAGCATGAAAACCATCTCCGAGCATCTGCGATGAACCGAACAAAATTTTCTGGGCCACGGCGTACTTCGTCGACTTCCACGAGACTCCGTTCCACGCAGACCGTTGCAAGATCAAAATTTGATGCGAAGCTGCGCTCTGCGCTACGAACAATGCGTACGAATAAAACTATTCGTATCTTGCGTGTGACACGAGAAAGTTGTGAAAATATTTTTGTTCCATACTTGCATTGTATTTCTTCTTACCGATTCGGTACAGCTGTATGTTTCGATACGCGTGATTGTACGTGGCGAAGTAACGTTTACTCACCGACAGAGAAAGTTCATTAAATCTTCTAAATCTTTATTTACGATTTTTTTTCACTTACTTCCCTGCGTCCTTGAGTGTGCGTGAGATTGAGGGTGCGTTTCGGCGAGAGAATACTAAGATTTAGATCGGATATGAATTATTGATTAAATGCATTTGGTGGATTCAGAATGATTGACTCAGTTTCTTCGAGAACGACAACGTTTCCTTGCTCACATTTTTTAGAGTTTCGTTGTGCTGTCTAACAAAAAAAAACTGCTAATTTGAGAAGAAAAAAATTCGTTTTAGGAAATTATTTGTTCTAATGAAGAAGCAATATTCAACATATATGTAAAATCAGAGATATCTTCCAATATTAATATTCTACAGAGAAATATTAAAAAATAATTATCAAAGAATTATAAATAATATAATGAATATGATTGTATGATTATTATTATTATTATTGATTCTATTATTATTTAGGTTATTTAGGTTAATTTGAAGCAATATTCAACATATATTGAGAATCACAGATATCTTCCAATATTAATATTCTACAGAGATATTGAAAAATAATTATCAAAGAATTATAAATAATATAATAATTATTGTATGATTATTATTATTATTACTATTATCATTATTATATATTGATTTATTTAATATTTAATATTTCCTACTTCTTCCTACAATCATCTGCAAAAATTCACGCAACAATAACGATCCAGAAAAACCCTTATCTTTTCATTGTCGTAAAAGGCGGCAAAGGAGCTTGTTCGTCGTTCATCGAGCGATGTTTCTCCTTCATCGGTGACAACGCCGTCGACACGGTGAAAACAACGGCTTTCTGCAATCTTCCGAAAGACGCGCTAGTCAAATTGATATCGTCCGACTATCTCGGCCTCGAAGAAGAAGACGTGTGGAGGGCCGTCTTGAACTGGGCGAAATATCAGGTATCTCGTTATCGTCGCAAATAAAACCATTCGGTCAGTTTCGTTCGTGAATTAATTAATCGAAACAATAATAATAATAATAACAATATCAGGCCGGCGTGACGCAACCGACTCAACACTGGACCGAAGAAGAGAGAGCACGTGTTTGCCAACATTTGGCCGGCGTTATAAATCACGTGCGACTTCTTTTGATCGACAGTCAGGTATTCGCCGAAGAAGTCGAACCAACCGGAGCCGTGCCGATAGAATTGTCGTTAGAAAGGTGCGGTCCTTCGATTTCTCCCGATCTCACAATCCTATCACCCGAATCCCCACATCCCGAGGCCATCCGGAGGTCCATTGCCGGAGGATATATTCAATTTAATCACAAAAAAATTCAATTTGACCAGAAAATGAAGATAAACCGTAAAAGGCGGGAAATTTGAATTTTGGGAAATAAATGTTACTAGATTGAAGATCGATGAAAATATATGTTCAATCGTAATTTTTATTGTTATTTCAGATACAGGTACGCAGCTCTGCCGAACAAATACTCGGAGATATGTTCGGACAAGAGATTACAGCCGAGAGTGAGTCCGTTTCTTTTTCCGGGATCGCAAATTCTATCACGAGACAAAACGGGTTTTCAGCGTTTGTTGAATCAATGGTACGGGTCGTCCAAGCAAAGTTGGCGCTTGGTTTACAGGTGCGATCACAATTTTTCACCGTTTTTTTTTCTCCCTTGTTACGAGTTTTTCGAGCCATGGCTTGTGATTTTTAAGCGGATGGATTTTAATCAGTCCGCGATTTCAATTTTATCAATGCCCAGAGCCTCCAGTCATGGATACTCGGCTGCGGCGTTTCATCGTCATTGCGACGGGGTTTGCCCAACTTACGTCGTGGCATTGGTGCGTCACAATTTACATTCGTTTCCATTGTTATGCGTGTGTGTGTGTATAATTGTATACATGAAGGTGGCTTGAAAAAAAAAAAGTTTTTTCTCTGATTTCAATCGATATACATTCTCCGCGAAGTATCGTGCATCCGGAGAATCCACCCCAAAGATGAATTTCTTGCGAAAAAACAAAATTATCGACGGAAGTTGCGATCGGATTCCAAAGGTCTGCGTGCCGTTTTCAGCGGTTTTTGAAGAGCTTCAAAACGGAACTTACGGGATCGACGTAGCTCTGAAATTGGCGGAGTTACGATTTTTTTAATGGAAACTTTTTATTATTCCCATGTTAATCGAATGGACAAGTTTTTCCATTCAAAAAATCGTAGCTCCGCCAATTTTATAGCTACCTCGATCCCGCAAGTTCCATTTGAAAGCTCTTTAAAAACCACTCGAAATGGCACGCAGAACTTCGGAATCCGATCGCAACTTTTTTTTTAAAGCAAATTGATAATTGATAAGGAATTTTCTCAAGGAACAACAAAATTATTGACGGAAGTTGCAAGATACTTCGTAGCGAATGCTTACCATTTGAAATCGGATTTTTTTTTTGAGCCACCCTAATGTATACGTTTGGTTTTTACGCACCGGTAATCATGCCGATCAGATGTCAAATCGATTTAACCGACTTATTCAGGGAGCCCGCGGTGAAATTTGCGGAGGTTTCAGCGACGCTCCTTGGGGAAAAACTAATGCGAAAGGTCATTACATCTCGTCGGAAAAAGCTTTTCTCTTTACCCTGACGAACAATCAGGACGTGCCACCGACCAAGTACGACATCGTCAAGAAACCCTTCGCCATTTGTTATCATCCGGAGTAAGATATTATCATCTCGTATTCGGTAATAAATCCTTAGATGATACTTTTTTTTTTCTCCAGCGAAAAAAAAAGTTTTCACGAAGAGTAAAAAATTATATTCCGTCGCAATTTTAAATTATTCGTTACGCTTGCGTTTTGTTTGTTTAAAAAAAAAAAAAAAATAGTATCGGGCCGATATTTGGAGCAGGTGCGGATTTGCTGATCGCCAATAATTGCAACGTCAACATGGAAAGTTACAGCAATCTTCCTCACAGCTACGACGGCGAGCAAGCTTCGAATACGGTTTTGATGGGCGATTATCATTTTTCCGTCATCGATTACGAAGTCTTCACACCGAGCCATCCACCCCCGAAAACCAGTCATTGAACTGAAAATAATGTATTTCATTATATTAACAATAATTCATGTTTCTAATTGTGACAGCGAAGCGTAGCGTCGAATTTTTATATTTGGTGTCATGACACAATAATCATCGTTCAATAAAAATTGTTCATTGTTTTGTATGAAGAAGTTTTGAAATTACCGATTTCCATGCGGATCCCATGAATTCCGAATCACGGCTGGAGCCGGTCTTGTCGAATTTTTGGAGTTGCTTCGATTAGTTCGATTAGCCATCGAACTTTTGGATTATTATCATTTTTAATACCATTGAAGTATACAAAGCTGCATCTGCTATAATGATAATCTGCACGGCATAATCGAAGTACTTACAATTAAATATACCGAGTGTCCCAAAGAAAAAATTCGACTCAAAAATTAGATTTGTCGAGTCTTTTATTTATTTTCCAAATGTTGACGTCATTTTATTGAGAAAAAAATGTTATACAGTGCCATTTTTATTCACTCAATGTGGAAAATTAATTAATTCTCTACAAAACTAATTAACAATTTTTCCCACATAATTACTCAATCAAAAGAAGATCAATTTTGTTAGAAAATAGATTTTTACGGGAATTCGTCGAATTTTCTCAAAATGAATCATATTATATTTAAATCTGACCTTTTCTATCACAATTTGTCGTTTTTTTCATCGTCAATTGAAACTCCATTACTTTTTAATGAAAAATTATAACTGTTGACATTGTTCGTCAGAAAAATGTCAAATTTTCGCTGCGTATGATCTTTCACTGATTTGACCTTATATGCCGCATTTTGTTATAATATGTTGACATGATTCTGAAATAAATTCTCGTATTTCAAGAAATTATGCGATTTTCTGACAAAATTTGCGGATTTCGTCATTTTTTGAAACTGTAATTATTAAACGATTTCCGTTGAATTATAAGATTTCGATTTCCACCAGGGAATCACACCCTAATTTCTTCCACTCAAAACGACCTCCACCGTCGATGGTTTCTCATTGCGCCGGTGATTCCGAGACACCCTGTATAATCCAGCAATGTTATTTGTCACAAAATATTCAACGATAATAATACCATCCTCCAAAAAAAAAAAAAAAAACAATTACTCACCAACTGACCTCGCCGTCGCACAAAATGCTCGCGATTTCCGAGCCACAACGGTATAATCCTCACGGTGGATGTAAATTACCGCGCGATCCTCGCCACGGCGCCAGCGCTTTGCGAACTCCGTATGCACGATCGAGCAAAGAAAAAAAAAAAAAAAAAAAAAAAAACAATAAAAGAACATAATACATATCCGCGCATACAACTGCTACAAAGTTATAAATATACAAACCCTCAAAGCAAATTGTGCGTACGTGTGCGTATACTATCGGGATCTATTTGTCTGGCGAATAATCGAGCGACTCTCGATGTTCGCTCAGCGAGAATCGCGTTCGGGGTCTGCGGGAGCGAGTTTCGCATTGAAAAATTCTATACCCGAATAAATTGTAGCATGGTCTGCGCCCGTGATCTTAAGGGGGGTGGGGGCCCCGGAGAGGTCGCGTTGTAATTTCGTGGCAATTTTGAAACGGCTCGGGGCACTGCGGCGAGGAGGAGGACGCGGAGAAACGAAGCAGTAGGCGAGTCCACGGCGGGGAACCCCCGGACCGTTGCACCGCGACGCCTTTAGAGCCTATAAATCGGTTTAATTGATAAGTAATAGTCGCGGTAGGAGTCGAAACGGGTCGCGGGGAATGCGGCCCACTTGTAACCGGGCCCACATAAATTTCAAACGCTTGGACAAACGCGCTTGGGCTGTCCAACCTACCACGCAACAACATCGCGAAACCGGTGAAGAAACGAAGAAGACGCGGAACGGCGTATCCGCGACGATGACGACCACCATAGACTTCGCTGCGGGCCGTGAAATAAGACGACCGGGGAAAGACGGAGAGGGAAAAAACGGCCGAGAAATTTGCTGCGAGGTATGTAAAAGAAGATACGAAGAGGGAATGAGAAGAAATTAAAACGAATCTCGGGAAATATATAATGGGTATACGTGTGCGTATTTATAGACATACGCTTGTGGATGTTGGAAAATGTATGTGTGAACATAATTTTCGGAGAAGGATCGATTCGATTGAATGGATGAGAGAAATGCGCGACGTGTTTTTGTAGTATCGAAAAAATTTAGTACCCTACTTTCTCAATTTGTATCGATTTTTTTTTAACGACAATTATTATTGGTTTTTTTGTGAAGAGTGAAACTTTGTTTTTTTGTTTATTGGATGGAAACGTTTGTGGAGTAAGATGGAGCGATGTATCATATTTAATTGACAGGGGCCCATCGGTGGCTCGATATGCTGTTTCGACATGTTAATTTCAAATGCAATATATATATATTTTTTCACTCATTGAGAATAGATTTCTGGAATGGTTAGAAAAAAAATCATCCAGCTGCCAACAGTATCAACACAACTGTTTCAGGCTTTTACAATGAAAACGTGTATCCAAAAATTGAGGTCAAATGATCTTATCCAAAAGCTCATCGCGGAATTTTTCAATTAATTTCTAAAAATCCTGCGAATCACCAGTTCTCGAACAACAATATTGTTTCTCACCGCAGAAGTAACATAATTTTGCGTGCTGCGCTCCATCACGTTCTCCATATCGTTCCCCATTCCGACGAGATAATTTTCAGCTCTTTCCAGCCACTGCGAGGCTGACCACAGAAGGATATGGATACAAGATCAACGGCGTACGGTACAGATGGCTACGTAGCTTCACGCTCGCGCTTGTCCGTACTAATTGATATTTGAGCTCGAAAATATATATATTTTTGTTTTCTTTTTCAATTTTTTTTTTTTTAATTTGTTGCAGTGTTGCATCGCCGTCGCTGCCGGCCGAAGTCGCGCTCGGTTCTACGGGGGTGTGTACTGCACACTCGAGTGCTCGGACCGACACAATATTTATACCTCTCACATACGGTATAACGTGTACGGTGAATATTCATGTTCGCTCGTGCGGGCGCCCGGCATTATATGAATTACTGCCGCCATCCTTGTATACCATACCGGAGCCATTATGTTACCTATTTATGCTTGCAACCTTTCCTTCGGGTTCACACGCAACCCTCGTATTTTCGCCTCGGTGCGATCATCTTCTCCGCTCGGAACTCTTTTCATCCCGTGACTGCACTGGAATATCATAATTACCGGCTTCTCGAACGATGTTTGTTTCTCACGAAAAAGTTAACAATTATCGTTTCAACGGGTTTGAGTAATTAATTTTTACGAATCTCCTTCGTTTCGTCGAACTTATTTTCGTGGGTCGTATTTAGTTTTGTTCGATTATCGATGATCCTTGGGGCAAATTTCGCAGTTGGTGCTGAAAGAAATTTGTCTATTTTTCGGGTTCTTTACTTCCAAAGGGAAAAATAAATCCTCATGAGATCGCTCGCGCTGAAACTTGAAATTCGGCACTGTAGTCCACCTCATTGGCCTACACTACTTACTCATTCTGCTCTGGTTAACACTTAAAAATATTTATCTACGAATTAAAGAAAAGGCAATTAGGTACTCCATTTTTTTTTTTGCGAATTTTATATATCATGTGGGGTATCGTTTAAAAGAGCTCGTTATGTGGAGTACGAAAATATTTTTTTCATAATTTTTCATAGCGTATTTACCAAAATATTTTGAAAAGTACGTGAAACTGGGACATTCACCCACTCTCTTCATTCTCGAAACTACTGGATCTAAGAAAAATAGAAAATGTAACGCCGTGGTTGAAGTTGAAGGAAAAATTATAACAAAAATCTTAGACCTTGGATATTTCTAGAAATTAATAATTGAATATTTAGTACGGAAACCTCCGCCCGCGCGGCGAACTCGCACTTGAATGTTTTTTTTTGTTAGGAAGGAGGAGGATGAGGCGAATGAGGGGAAAATAAATACACCTATATATTGTAGAATTCTACGTTCCAGTCGTGGTGTATTTAATTTTAAAAAATGCTTAATTAACTAATTTTTTTTTTTTTTCGTGAACAATTTTCGGTGATCGTTGATTATTGCACGGCTTAAAATATCATCTCAAGGTGATGCGTTACGTCGATTGTACCGCCATTAACCCGAGTGAGATAGCGTCGTCAAGAAAAATACGTAACGCATCATCTCAAAACGAGAGTCGACGAAAAAAATGTGCATTGCGCTTATATCGGGCGGCAAAAGCACCTTTGGACGGTTCATGATAAAACTTTATTGCGTATCATAGAAATAAAATATTAAATTTAACATATCGATACATTAAAACGATTTTTTTTTTTAAATACTATATTTATATTTTT
This sequence comes from Sussaba pulchella, assembly GCA_963971145.1. Lineage (NCBI taxonomy): Eukaryota > Metazoa > Arthropoda > Insecta > Hymenoptera > Ichneumonidae > Sussaba > Sussaba pulchella. Next base: position 17,105,620 of record OZ020168.1, read on the forward strand.
ATGTATTACTATATTTATATTGTACACAAAACTGCATCGTTAGGGCTATATTTATTTACAGAAAAAAACTTTCTACTGGCCTTGATCCCGTTATCATCTTTTTCTCATTAACCTTCCTTGAATCTTTTTTTTTTTTTTTTTTTTTTTAATTTCGTTTTCATTTTTCTTTTTCCAACGCGCGTACAAAACGATTCCGCGACTGAAGCGCCAAACGACAACTTTGCTACTAAAAATAACGATTTAACACATACACGCATGGCGTCAATTGCAATACTGGCCTTTATTGACTATCGATCATCTAACCTCGAGATAAATTTTATATATATATTTTTTTTCGTCATTGACATCGCAGCCATGATTAAAAGAAACACAAGACAAAACAATTAACACGAGACACTTACATCGATACTAAAACTCAACGCATGATATCTAATATAATACACATGAAATAGGAGATTAATATATACATTCCAGCTGCATTAATCCAATTTTGCAACGTTTTTGTCCGTTAAGTGACAATCTAGTAATAAAAAAAAAAAAAACGGTTACTTATTTATTTATATTCTTCCCGTTGTATATAAAGTTAAAACTAATTATGCTATTTATCGATTCCGTCACGATATTGCACTCAATCGTGAATCACAAGTGGAGTCTCCGATATAATTCGAATGGACGGTGGGACGACCCTGCAAAGTGAACCCCTCGCAACACCCCCGATCCAACTAACTTCCTTCCCCGTTCGTAGAAAATAATGCGGTCACAAAATCTTGTATCCCTCAAATGCGCAAAAAAAAAACATAAAAAAAACAACAAACACGAGACACGCAAGCACACGTAGCTTCGGAATCCGTGAAAGAGGCACATACGGTTGCGATTTCGTTCTCACAAATCCCTTCGTTCGCCCAAGTGCAAATCCGTGTTCACCAAAGCGCGAGTTCGCCACGCTGAGAACGTCCAACGCTGATCGATAAACTATTGTCCACAGCCGAGCATCGAGACTCAGTCCCGAAATACTCAACGACGAAAATCCAAATTTCCAATAAAAAAAAATTCTTCGCCCAATTCCAACTGCCAAATTCCATCCACAGTCCTAAAAAATCCGAAAACCCAATTTCAAAAATCCCAAAAACGCTCTCAAACAACCCCGAATCGACGAACCATCGGACAAAATCAATGAAGCCTCGTGGGTGCCATCGAAGTGGCGGTCGATGAAGGCATGCAACATTGGCAGACATCGAAGTGTTGTAAGATAAAGCTTGTCCGGAACGTGAAACTCGTCGCGCACGAAGACACGTGTCCGAGCATTTGTGAACACGTTTGCGACACGTAACCCTTTCTGCTGACAGTGGCGCCACGCACACGCGCACGAACATACGCGACGTACATATACGCGCGGAAACAGCCACGGGGTCGAGCGAACACACCTTAAGGGACGCGCGAGGCTGTGTGAAAGTCGGTGAAAGACACATGTACGCGATGGAGTTACGTTAACGCGAGTATTCGCCGCACGCGTTGACGCGTTTATCGGAATGTGTTTGCCCGTAGGCCCGCGGCTGGAAAGGGGGAGGGGGCGGAGGGTTGGAAACGCGAATGGCGATCGTTAATTAAGCCGCGAACGAGCCGATAATTCGAATCGATTAACGATGAGCCAAATGCTTTTGCGCGAGAGCTACCACTTCGAATCTTTTACGTTACCAACTCCGAGTCAACGATTAATTGGATCTCCATCACGGGCGATCCAAAATGGCGGTTTTCTCCGCGTCCCCCGCTTCGTCCGCCATTGCCGGTCTTTCGCTTTGATCGCACTAGCCAGCCGACGTTCGGAACGATTCAACGACGAATCGTCGATCGCCGACCGGCCACAGCTTGGCAAATAGCCCGATCGATTATTTTTTTTTTTTTTCCTATTGACGATCGTCGCAACGATCGCTTGGCGAAGATTGTGCCAACGACACGTGTCGGGTGTACGAGTTCGTCGGTAACCGAAGTTTCGTCTTAATTGAGTTTACTCAAGTGCTCGATCGTTCGATCGATCGGCGTTTGATTCGATGAAGTTTAACACATACTTGCTCGGTTACGTTCTTATGGTAAGATCCATGGGTCTTCTCTTCAACGGCGGACTGTCCCGATCGCTCTCGTGATCGTCCATGTCGATGTCCTGATCGTCCTCGCTGTCGTCGCTGTTGACCGTGAAATTCGATTTCATCGACAGATCTATGGGATTGTCCTGAGGTGGAACGGAATCCGCGTCGCGTTCAGGACTGTTCATCGGGGAATTAACGTTCGATCGGGTTTTGCTGGAAACCGGTGATCGCAGAGTCGGCGTTCGTTGACTCTTCAATATCGCATCGAGATAAAAACGTTTGTTGCAACTTTCCGTTGGTTCGAGAGACGATGAATCGTCCAACCTCTCGGGATTTCTTACGTTGTGATTTCTCGTGTGTCTGTTGTTGTTGTTGTTGTTGTTGTTGTTGTTGTTCGAACAGATGTCGTTGACGTCGGTTCCGTTGATGTTCGCGATGCCGATGGTCGTGCTGTTGCTGCTGCCGATCGGCGACGTTCTAAGAGTCGCGATCGGATGGGAGGGAACGAGTCCGGGATGCGTGGGAGCGTGATGGGGGGCGTAGAGATGATAAGGCGAGAACATGGACAAGCCCGAGGGTGGAAGAAACGCAGGTGGAATGAGTGGCATTCCTCCGAGGTGGAAACCCATGGGTAAACCCATCATTTCCTTGCTGAGCGCGGATAATTCACCGTGGGGATGCAAATGGGCCGGATGAAGAGGTCGGAAACCCGGATGCAAACCGTAAGCCGCTCTTCGCTCCGAAACTTCGACGGAACTGTCACTGTTGTGAGATTCGGGCGAGCTTATGCTCGGTGAAGTCGAATTTTTGTAATCGTCGAGACCCAACATCAAAACGTCATCTTTGTTGCTTCTTTGCTGAGCGTTGTGAATATTGATCGGCGGGCTTGTAGGATGCGTTTGTTGATGTTGCAACTGTTGATGCTGCAACTGATGTCGTTGATGAGTTCCGTGGTTTCGATGATGATGACTGTGTTGCTGCTGTTGTTGATGCTGCTGCTGTTGTTGCTCCTGCTGCTGCTGTTGATGCTGATGTTGCTGATGCTGTTGGTGATGTTGCTGCTGCTGCTGTTGTTGCTGCTGCTGCTGTTGCTCCTGGAGAAGGCAATGAATCTTGAACCAATTGGATCTTCTGCCGTAACGCGACCCGGACTTCGACATCCCGACGAGAAGACACTTGCGCAAACGGCAGGCTTTGCAAGCTGTTCTGTTCTTCTTGTTGATCACGCACTCGCCCCCGTTTTTGCATTCTGATATGCTGCTCAGGTTGTTGTACGATCTTCCGAAGAAAGACTGTAACAAAAAATTGATAAATTTACGGTCAGATGGAGCCGACGATGTTTTTCAAAAATGTTCTGTCTCCCGCTTTCTTCTGATGTAATATCAAGGTCCAGATTATTCACACTACGTGAACATGCAAAAATAAAATTCTTTTTTTTTTTTCAAGAACAATCATTTACAAAAATAAAAACATGAAAAGCTTAATCGCCGTAACAACACGCGTTGGGAGTTATGAGGCGGTTAAACTCCCAACACGATGCTTCGAACCCAGTGCGTTTCGCCAAGTGCACGTAGCCGATTCTGTACAGAGTGCGAACCGTATATGTGCAACCTCACGTGTATGTACGAAACAGCCGTAACGGGTATGCACGGTTTGCGGGTGGCGTTACCGTAATCTCGGTGCGCGATAGCTCATTGTCTCATTCATCGAGAGCGCGAGTGTTGTGTGTCGTGCCATACGGTGGCACCGAGGACGGCGGGGGGGGGGGGGCGGACCGCGGAGGGGGTGGGTTCGCTTGGCAGAGACAAAACGCGGGCGTCTAAGGCGCGTGCGGCCTACTAGGCTCGTAGCTAATTGTCCGAATGGTGAAACGCCACGACGCGAGCTCGCGATTTCCAACACAGCGAGGAACGAGCCAAGTACTCGCTCTGTCTCGCGGGTCCCCGGCGTAGCTCCCTTCCCCCGGAGGAACAAATTGGCGTGCGAGTGGCACGCCATAAACAAAAGTAATTGCAGTTTCGTTTTCTCGGTTAAGAGGGACACGGTCGCCCGACGACGAGACAATAGAAATGGAAGCGCAATGAGAGAAACCCGTATTCCAAACGGGAAGATCTAAATAACTGCCCTCCCCCACCTCCGCCGACCGTCTTCTGGCCCCATCGTGCTTCCCTGCGAAGGAAATATACTGTATACATCGGACATGGAATCTGGTTGTAACAATACGGTCGCGTGTAAGCCTTAATGCAACGGCGAATTATTATTCTTACCGTCGATTGCAAAAATCGAGTTTCCGAGATGTGACGAGAATCCGCGGAGATTGGTGAAATGGGTGAGACGAAACCGTAAACGAGAATGATGGTTTAATGAAATATTTTAAAAAAAGGATGAGAAAAAAGTTGGAGATCGTTGGAGTGGTGGGGGAAGAGCAATCGTTGAGATTCCAAATTAGGCGGCTGGTTTTACCGCGAAACGATTTCGCGTATACGATTGTATTTCACAAATGTGACACAACGCCCGAGTGACGCCATGGTGTTCTCCCTTCGAAGGAGTTCAACGATTTTTTGATATCTTTGAGGATCAAAAAAAAAAAAGTTGCTAGATAGGATAGATTGTTGTAGTTAATTGCGGTCATGTTTGATGAAATTTCACGTCCGAATGGTATTTTTGTGATGCCGAAGAACGGAAGAGATGGAGATAGTACGTTTGCATTGCATTTGACGAAGAAGAAACGTAAGAAAGTTGCATTTAAAAATCGTGATCTGTTCAAAAAAATTCTAATTCGATTTTTTTTTATTTAAAGAAATTTTTTTTTCCGCTAACGGTGCGTGTCGACGAATACAACTCCGTTGCATCGTGAATAATCAGTATTATATGCATTTGTATCGAGAGTTTCCACTTGGTTTGTCGCGAAAACGAGCTCTTCCTGCGGCCCAGTGGTCCCCCGATGCTCGCATCGGTCGGCGCTGCGATCCCGCGAGTGCATCGCTCGGTGCATATAGGTACGGATCTACCTGGCGCGCAGCTCGTACACAATCGCGTATCACACAGGCACGCACGCGGGCGGGAGGGGGATGGACGGAAAAACGTGCGATTTGCAATCGCAGTCGCATCACCGACGTTCCACTTGCATATGCAACGGCATCGACCTCGTCTCCGTCCCCGCCCCTCGAATCCTCGCCAACTTACACGAGACATATACATATGGGGCAATCCGCGATATTTCGATCAAGATCCGACGACGATGCTTCTGTCGGGTGCTCTCTAATTTTTATTATGTTAAGTTTTTTATTCGAATTCATTTTCATATGCATGGCTATTCGTTTTCGATTATGGTTTTTTACCAAAATTGCGACGGAACCTCCATGACATTTTGTACAATTTTTTTTACACCCATATATATATTTTTTTTTCTTCTTACTAAGTATCTGTGGTATCATTGAATCGAAAATTATGAAAACTCGTATTTTTTAAAATCTGAGAAAAATCCGATGGCCAAATATTAAAAAATTGTTAAAATAAAAATGCAATATAACTTAAATATGCATTCTTCGATTAATGATCTTTCGAAAGAAAAAGTAAGAAAAAAAATTGGAGACATCCACGCATACGAATTATTTATTCCCCCCAAATATTCAATAGAAAAAAATATGTATCTGCTACGGAAGCTACGGAGAATTTAGCTGCATCGTTATCGGTCGCGTAACGTCTAGCCTCGGTCTGTGACCAACGAGTGCACAGGACTGCAACGACTCCGACGACATCGACAAACCCGGTCTTCGGTAGCCCGCCGTAGTTCCACGACGAAACCGTCTGTGACACAATCGAGAAAATACAACCATTACGGTGTGTCACAGTCGCGCGATCCCGACCGCTACAGTAGCTTGCTCTCGTTACGCAACGAGCGAAAAGAGCGTAACATGCGCGCAGGTGGCAATGGCAAAATAAGTTCCTCCGTGCGGTTCCCCTCCCCCACGCCGTCTTAACCCCTAATTGGCAAGGGTGCCCACTTTTCTTTTCGTGCTCTATCCGGGACACCGGCGCAATGGGCCGGACGACGAACCAACCGTGCCACAATACCACCACCGGCACGACCCTGATGTCTCTCCTTTGAATCGTGGTTAACACTTTTACAATTGGGTCATTTCTTCACTCGAACGCAGTCTGTTCTAAAATAATTATCTTTCCAATGTCGTTTTTACAATTATTACGACGTTAGCCCGTACGGGCCAAAGAGGTTTCTTTTTTCTTTTCTTTTTTTTTGTTCGCTTCAAAGGGTCGGAGAATTATATTACCGCTCTCGTTATGTATATACACGGAATCGGGACGACTTTGATAATCGAATTACCGGTTATACCTGCGTAAAAGGGTCCACCAGCCGCACGAAGAGTTTACGGTTCACAGACTTATACCTGCTCTATTTTATTTTTCTTACTTTTTTTTCGCTTCTTCCCTTTTATTTTCATCTATTTTTCTCTCTCGCTACTCCGGCGAGAGTTCGCACTTGCCCGCCACAATTGTTTCCGCCCTAGTTAACGATTGCGTAAACGCGACATTGTTTCCGTTTCGTTATTTTCGTTTTCAGGCCCATCGTAGCATGTCACCTTCCCGGCTTGCCCCGCGGGGTCTTTCACGCTGACGAAGTGCCGTCCGCGTGCTGCACGCCGACGCACGGATCTCGGCTGCCCTCCTCCTCTTTCTCCTCCTCCCCCCCCCCCCACCCTCCCCACGGTTCGTGCTTCTGAGGCCGTTACGCCCTTCTGTCATTACCAGTACCATTAATATTACCGCATCGCTTGTACGTATTTTTCTGTATTGCGAGCAACGTTGACCAGTTGATCGTCGGACAGAACGGTACAATGTGAATTAATTGCACTTCAACTACGGTCGGCCCATTGCCTACCGCACGTGTTTATACTTTTATTGACCACTGGGATTCGGTAAATGGATTATCGTTTGCCGTTGAACCTTTTTAGGGTCGAGTTCGAATTTTATTGATTTTGACTCTGGGGTTATGGGATAAGAAAGTGTTTCTTTTCTTCATTTTTATTTTTGGTGTAGCGAAATTGGTCGGCTACTCGTTGAGAGATTAATGTTGAAAGTTTTACAATTGACGAGATTTGAAACGACTGGCTGAGCTTGACGATGAAAAATTATTTATTTTTTTCTGATTTTTTTTATGGCCGTGAAAAATTAGGATATGTAAAAATTTTTTTTAATCAAATACTGACCTTGCAACCCTCGCAAGTGAACGCGCCGAAGTGGAATCCGGCTGCTGGCTCTCCGCAAACTTTGCATTGCTGATTCATCTGGAAAAATGAAAAAAAAAATGAATAAATAGATGGAGATTTGTAAAAAATTCATTTTCGTAGGGATAAAATATAAACAGCAGCAACTGGTACAGATAATTCCGTTACAAAATGGTTGGAAAAATCGGCGAGATTGTTCTTTTAACCGCAGGCGAATTAATCGTCATGGGACCGAGACGGAAATAAAATTATTATTTAACCGCGCCCGATCAAAATTTTCGATGCCATAAATTTTTTACCGATGCGTCACGGAATATTGATTCGACGGAACAATTGATTTCTTCGTGGCGCATCATCGTTTTCTAACTCTACGGCTAACGCGGTTCGAGAAATCGCTACGAGTATCGGGTCGTTCTGTGTTTTTCAACAGTCGTACGCTCGGAACTCCACGGAGAAGTCATTATCGCGCGGTGTATTTGCCGCAGTCGAGTCGAACGAGATCGGTGCAAGAGCGAGAGATTCGAAAGATATTAGATATACATTTAGAGCGAAGCGAAGAAGACGGATCGCGGAAAGGGTGAAGAGGGGGAGGGCCTTCGCGATGTTGCGCAATTCACTTTGCTCGCCCGCGAATCGCTCAATCGTGGCGAAGCGGCGCGTGTTACGTTCAACGAGCGGAAAACTCTTCTTCTCCTTCGATTATTTTTTTCTTCGTTATTTTTGTTCTTTTTTTTTTCGATAAACATTCTCCTCGAGTTACTTTCGCAACTAACTCGCGACCCGCACGACATTTATCTCCGATTTTTACTCGAATCATCAGCGGCCATTTTTGCGTTTTAATAAAATATGAAAAATATCTTTTTTTCCTCACAATTGTTCGACAATAGCGATAGAAATGCCGAAGACAGAAATATTCGGAAAAAATCGAATCGCACGTCGTTACAATAAAATAAAATATTGAATTACATTTATTTTTTTGTATAATTTTATCGTTTCCGATATCGAAGAATAAAAATATTTGATACGATACGTTGTAACCGGGTACAAAGCGTGGTAATACTGACCTACATTACGGCCCTTAGGTTGGCAAACGTACGATTGCAACGCGTTTGGGTTCGTTTGGTCGAGAAAGACGAGAAATACGAGATTTACCGGACGTTGTATGGGACTGTTACACGTGGGCGATGTAAAAGCACACAGGCAACCATGGGAAGGCTTTGCTCTCCGGGAGAAACATCGAACGGTCGATGCTGCTGATTCCTCTGTGACTTTCATACATGACGAGCTATCGCTAAATGGGAAAGTAAATTTCAGCTAATGGAAGAGACATCGAATGTTTGATCAACGGTGTCTCTCTCCTGACCTACACCCTACAGTCGTTGACTCTTTTCATTCTCGGTACGCACATTCATGCATACACACGTACGTATATTAATATATATTTATACGCATATGCACACCTATGCGGATTTATTTTCTCCGGTATATGTCTGTATCCGTGTTGTTCTCTTCGCGACATCTCCGGCTTCGGTCCAGCTGATGCTCGCCACGAAAGTGCGTACTCGACGAGAATTCCTTCGAACACTTTGTCGTGAGAGATAACCTCTTCCTCATTCGCGTACTCGGACGCGTAAATACATTCCGCGATTATTTATTTTCAATTAAAAAATTCATATTTTGGTTCTTTTGAAGATAATAATAATTTCTCTTCATTGAGAAATTTTTTCGTATTATTTTTTTAAGCCTTGGTTGAGCATGAAATTTTGGTGTCGTTGGGATAAGAATCTGTTGTGGAAACTCTGTGGCAATTATTTTGTCACAGACGTTGAACATTTTCGAATTTGGCTGGGGACTGATACAATGAGAAGAGAAAAAAAAAAGGCGACGACGGGAGAGCAACTGGTTTAGGATATAATCGCCACTGTTGTCTGAAGAATGTTGCAATCGATGTCGCGCTTGTGGTTTTATCGACCAACAATGTCGCAGTAATTATGTCTTTGGTAGTGTAAAAAATTAAGTACACTCAAGGGTACGAAAATCTACCAGACTTTCTTCAAACGATTTATTATCCATTTCCGATAGAGTGTCTGAGAGTCCATCGATGGTTCCAATATATTTACAGAAGAAAAGTTCATTTTTATTAATTTTAATTATTATTTAATTATTCAATTATCTGTTTTCGTTCATTTATTCTATAAATGTCGCGAATATTAAATTATTATCGGATTATTCGCTCATAAGTTACAAACGAAAAGAGCTCAAGCATTTGTTTCTCTCGCAATAGAAAAACAATATTAAACGTTGATGGCTATTTAAAATTTTTTTTAAAATCAGCATTTACTTGTTTTCTACTACGTTTTCAGTTGCTATAATTATCAATCGATTATTCACTTTTATTTATTCACACGCAGTGAGATAGAAGAACTAAAGAGTTTTTTTTTCGCGAATAAAACGAGAAAGCGACGGAAATGATAGACTTTTGGTTGACGATCGTATCAACGATAATCGTTTTATTGAGGCCGCAAGATGATGCACGTGCATCGCGTGCGTTGTGTCTTACGACGATCGCGAAACCGTCGTGTCCTTATCGTCGTCATTGTCGTTTCACAGTGACGGGCGTGTGTGATGCGCTTCGGCTGCAACTACGAGGACCCGCACATCGGGCGACGTTCGATGCAATAACGTTTGAAACAGTGCAGGTGCGTATCCGGTGTAATTCATTCCGTTCTCGTCGTCTTGGTTGGGATATGCGCAGGTGCATTACGACTTCGCTACGTACATCGCCGGTCGCCGTACTGGTCTATGAGCCACATCTTTATCGACGAAACGTCGTATTTCGAAGTAACTCAGAAACGAATCGAAAAGTATTGTCGACGGCGAGAAATTATTACACGTTGTACTTCGTTACAAAATCATGTTTTTCAAAATTAATTTTGATAATCTACATTTTTTAAACAAGAATATTCGTTCTTGGCGGCGATCGATATTTATTTTTTTATTTTTTAAACTAACTATTCGAATGATTATCAGCTCGTGGATTGGATTTTTTGACGTTTGAATGTTTCAAATTTCGTATATCAGCCTAAGACTTGTTTTAGTTTAGTTTTCGATTATTTATTTTTATGATCAACGAATCGCAGACGAAGCGACGGACGTAGCGCCGCGTGCTCGATGATTTTGCGTCGAGCTAGATCGCGGGCGAAAGATCGCCACCAGAACGGTCTGCTCCGTTGGAGTACAGCGAAGAAGGTTTGCCAGCCAAGTGGCAGCCGTCGCCACTGGGTTGCGAGACTGCAACGAGCCGTGAGAATCGTAACAGAGCTCGGTGGTTCGCCAGTCGGTGTTGGCTGTATTTCGCGGAGCTCGACCGGCAACTATTATCTTAACTCACCGGTAATCTTCGCGGGTCTCGATCCGATGCGATCATCGCCGACGCGGTGCATGCAAAAGCAGAAAAGGCAACTCGTCGATATAAGCATCTACGAGATTGCGTAACGAGCTGTGCGAATTAATAAAAGAAAAAAAGATCGTAATAAAATATTTAAAATATATATTAAAAATAAAATTAATTTTATGTCGATGATTAGAAATAATTGAATGAATTATTTGAATGAAAAGTTAATTCGATTGTTCATTGATATATTTGTTATATTTAAAATGTTTTATTTATAAATAAAAATGATTGACTATGCAGTTTTGATGAAAACGTATTAAATAGGAGATGGAATTTGGAAAAAGAAAATTTTTTAAATTCATTTATTCTGTTGAGTTTTCTCTTTGATTACCGACGTCACATATCGAAGCAACGCGACTTCGACGTTGACTCGAATGTTTGAGACTTGAAAAAAAAAGGGAAAGCGAGATAAGAAGAGCCGCGGAAGTGGGAGAGCTACTAATAAAGTATATAGATGCCTGAAATTTTAATTACTAGACCATCAATGACGTGCCATCGACGAAAATGTATTTTTTAACCTAACCGTCGATGCGTCCTCTGGCCGCAATAAAAAAAAAACCAATCTCTCTCGAACATTTTTTCTCATTCGTATACTCATTTTTTTAGTTCAATAAAATAGAGAAAAAAAACGCGACCGAACTAAAAACGTCTGATTTATTGAACGTTAAAAAAAAAAAAGTGCGTGCTCGGCGGAAGTACCCGCAGTAGTATGGGGGAAAATTGAGTTTTACAGCTGGTTCAAGGAAGCGCAGAAAAAAGACCAAGTATTAAACGGTTTGCTCGAATCTGCGAACCGAAAACTACCCTATGTCGCCGGACGAACTCCGTCGAACTTTCGAACCCTCAATTTTTCCACGTTTTGACGTGAAAACGGCGACGCGGCACCGAAAAAAAAAAAAAAAAAACACAGTAAAGAATTTTTTGTCGTTTAATTTTTTGACGCAGCTCGACGTACCCCAATTCGTTTTTATGGGAGAGTGGGGCAGTAGTTAAGAGACGGCGAAGGGAGGGGGAAGGTACAGGATCCGTCCGAATATTTGCAGTGGATCGAGAGAAGTATGAGAAAATCAGTGTGGGGGCTTCGCGCTTCGCTCTCCAGGTCACTTTTTTTTTTTTTTTAGGACCCGCTCTCGAAACTACCGAACTGTAATTAACGGCTGGACAATTGCAATAAAAAGTAGCCCTGCCGTGGCTGCCGTTTCGTTCGTCAGCGTTCACGTCCTCGCCGCTGGCACGCTCTGCGGTGCGCAGCGAAAACTCCTATGCAGTCCGCTCGATTTCATTAGCCGACGGCAAAACGTCAATTCGATATTCCACTCGCATCGTTTAATTCCAATGTAATAAAAAAACAAAAAAAAAAAGCCAATCGACGAATAATGCGAATTTACATCCCCCGGTGGTTAATTCCACGTTCACGATTTATATTTTGTGCGATTATTTTTTGTAAAATTTACTTTTCATATTTTTTTTCATGATTCGATTATTGCACAATTCTGACATTTGAGAGGACTACTAGCGCCAATACGATTTCAATGAGGAAAATAATTGCCCGTACGTTTGTCGATGAAAAAATAATAGGAGTAAGACCTAAAATTGGAAAAAAAAAAGAAAACAAAAGGTATAATTACGCGTTGATTAGATAATGAAATGCCCATTAGTACGATAAATCGTCGAATGTTCATTGAGCGATTTCTCGGGCCCCGGAATATTTTTTTTCTATTTTTTTTTTTTTTTAAAAGAGTGTTTTGGCGGAGGTGTCGTTAGCACGTACGAGAGAGCCCGTTCGCGCGTTTAACGATGGATCAACGGCCGCGTAAGCGCGGTCTCGCATTCGCAGAGCCGGCAAAATAGAATAGAGTTGGCCTCGTTACGTTTTGCCTCTTTTAATCCTTCTCTACGCCTTTTTCCATCGTCGTGCGCCGCTCCGCGCTATATTCCATACAGCACAAACGTTCGCCCGGGGTCGGTAGCGTTATGAAACGACCGCGCGAGCCCCGGAGTCCGAGCGGAGGAGCCCCATTACTACATAATTTTCGTAATGAAACAACGAAGAAAAGCGTGATCCGTGAAACCGGCGAACGGCCTCCAAACTATCTCAACTTTATCAACGTTATACCTTGTGGCGCACAATTATACGCGTCTGTTTACCAATAAATCTCGCGTATCGTACGTCACATCCTTTTCAACCGCGAAACTGATTTATTCGGTATCCAGGCTAATCATCATTACTCATAACAAATTAATTAATACACGGCACCCGTCAATTTTCAATGAAATGATAGTTGACGGAAAAAAATGACGTATCAGAGGATATAAAATATCTACACTGATCGAACAGTTTATTCTCGCGATAAAAAAATTATTCAAAAATACGAGAATAAGAACGATTGTAATATCGATCAATCGTAATGAAATTATCAAAAAATGTCCATTCTTCTAACGAATCATCCATCAAAAATTATTTTAATTTCCGCCTCGTTTTGTTTTGTTTAGTTTTTCTTTTCTCTTCCATTTTACTCTTTCGATGAGTATCGCGTGTCGGACGGCACGATGTGGAGGGGATCATTGGAAAAACCATTGCGGGTGTTAGCGGCGGAGTAAAGGGAACGAGCGTGCCGCAATTTCATCTCGCGAAGCACCGACGCGTCACGATCTGGTTGCCGTTGTTGCGCGGTTTAGCCGGCAACTTCCGTTCTGTCGAAATTTTGACGTACCGTGACGCGCACCGGTAAACGTTTGTGTTATTACGTGTCCCTCGTGGCGGTTATATGGCACAAGTACACGTCGATATCCCATCGTTAACACATGAACATACGCGCAATCGCGCACACACCCACACACGTGCACACACATATATATTTATATGTGTCGCATTTGATTGTTGTTATATTTTTTCCATCTCGTTGTTCGACCTCAATATAATTGAATGCACCTTTCACCCGCGAGGTTTCGTTACACGGGCATGCGATACGTTTCGTTATTGCGTTAATCAATCGCACGAACGGTGAGCGAAGCGTTTGAGGACGAAACTATGCACGCCGGTGTCTCTACGGGAAACGCCGCTAGTCGCGTTTGTAGCTCTATCACAATCGAATCTATCCCGAGAACTTCGTGGCGATCGAATTCGCGTGAAACTCACGGTGATATCGACCCGAGAAACGCGAGGGGGCGCTCCGAACGCGATCATTAAGATCGTTACAGATGTAATCGGTCGCCCGTTCGTTCTTCTTCGCAGTGACGTTTACCGAATTGAGTAATTGAGGCTGTCACCTGTGGTGACACTCGTGAACTTTCGCCACGGAAAAACTTTCCTTCGAACTACGGGACGCAACGAGATCGTTATGTTATCGTCGTAATTGCATTGTTAATTCGAAACTATTCATTTTCTCGGCGAGCCGTTGACGAGAATATTGGAAACACAAACTTTACGAGTTCGTCGCTGACGAATTTTTCGTTTAATTTTGGAATGTAGAATTGTGTTTTTTTTTTTTTTCATTCTTCGCTCTTCTTTACGTTGCAATTGGAGTTTATTTGAGAAAACGATTCGTCGATTATTCGGTTGTGAATTTTTTTTATCAAGAAATCGGTAGGGTAATTTTTTTACGATATTGTGAAATCGACTTTTCGGTTTTTGTTTAGATGTCAACATTTTCTTACGCAGTTAGCAACGAAATTCATTAGGGTGCGACCATAAAGTTGTTTCTCGCACTCGATTGATTTACTCTATAATTTATCGTTTTTACGAAACTTTTATCGCAAGAAGAAGAAAAATAGAAATACGTAGATTTTTCAAGAGCGTTACGAGCCAGTCATTGTTGAATAATATCGCGGCTATGTGGCATAGGTGATTTAATTGAGTGTCTTACCTTGGTACAGTTGCGATGCGTAATGCTATTGCTAAGTATAAATGACGAATATCATCCGCGCTCGTTGATCACGGAAGTGTAACTATATATATAGGTACATATATATATATTGCACGTTGATTGCGATCCACCGCACTGAGGTTTCAGTCAGCATACGACGTGATATTCCATTGCAGCACTGATTGATTTATTTATTCCTCCCGCGATTTTATTATTTATTTCTTAGAATCTTTTTTTTTTTTCAAATTTTCACAGCACCTGTGTAAGCTCGAAGGTTCGTGTCAATTTTTCACGATAACGTCAAACACGAACGCCTCTATAGAGATAGGAATCACTCGCGGAATTGAAAATAAAAAAAAACACTCGATTGATGTAAACAGTCCGTCACCCCGCGTCTGTCAACTGTCAATCTCGAATCACGATTTTTTTTTTCATCAAGTGTTCACGTTGATAAAAATAATAAATTTGTAAAACCTCCGGTAGAAGGTTCGCCCGTTGTTGTCACTCGATTTCACAATAATCACGTATTACTTCCGTTCAACGTCGATACGTCAAACGAAAAAAAAAAAAAAATAAACAAGTTGACGAAAACTGCGATATCGTTGAAAATAAATCCAATTTGATCGAACGTCGCTCCCGTTGACGCCCTCGTCGATCCCGTAGCCCGATAAAATCGACGGAACCGCCCGCGAAGATCGAGAAAAAAAAACCAAAACAAAAACCGATAAAAACGATCGAAAGTGCGATAATATCGATGTGTCAACGGAGACGAAGTCCGCCGTGTTCTCCGAAGACTTGAGAGGACGAGCTTGCGTCGTGCCGTCCGCGTCGATGACCATTGGGTGAATGACTCGTAGGACGAGGACGAGGGTGTCAGCGTTGTGATTTTTTTGTTGTTTCGTTTTTCGTTCCCTTCTTTTCGAATCCCGTCTCCGTCGGTCGTTCGTCGTCGTTTCTCACTCCGGTGGGACTAAACTCGAATTTCCCCCACCTCGTGTGGTTTTTAGTCGAGCGCCGCCCGGTCACTGTTTGCTACGTTGGGATCTCCGTAGGATCATCGGTCCCTGCCCCCCCACCCCCGGAGCTTTGGGACTCGTCGGTGCGTTCACGCTACGGGGTGTCCTTGTTGGTCAGACTCGTGCTGGCCCGTGGGGTGAAACGATCCGGCTGGTATCTCCGCGTTTTCCCGAGACGAAGTAGATAATCCCGGCAGCGTATAGTTAGTATATGCGGTACCACACCGGCAACGCCGATCGTCGTCGTAGTCGCGCGCGCTCGCAAGTACCTTCGTGGGCCTTATGGACACACTGCTCGTCGGATCACACCGGATAAGCGTGCGGGGTCCATCGAGCGCGCGCGCGCGCGCGCGCGGGCGATAGCACAGGTGGGCCCCGCCGGTTCGCGCGGTTGCGCTGCGGGGCCTACGCGGGCCCCGGGTGGACGTGGTGGTGGCGATGATGTGTCAATGGTGGGAGAACCCACGGACCCGCCGCGGTGGGACTCACCACCGCGTATCACGTGGCCAACGAGGAGGGGGACGCAACGGGGAGGGGCCTCTTTTGCACCTTCGTCTCGCGCTCACCATCCGGATTTTGTCTTTGTTTTCTTTTTTTTTCCGATGTACCATTGCTCGATCATTATTCTCGCCTAACCGGCCGGTGGATATACCGGATACCCCGTACGCGAATGGATCTCAATGTTTTTCAGGTGAATTGATGTTGTCGTATAGACGTTATCAGTTTCCGGTTATTCGCATCGATGCTCGTTCATGGGTTAGAGAAATATAGGAATATTCGATTCGGAAGCTGAGGTACCAAAGAGATGTGATTGTTTCTAATTTATTTTTTGAAGGTTTATATGATTATTTTCTATTTACGATGGGTTTGTAATTTTGCAGCGATACCGTTTTGGACTGATAATAGTTTCGATGAAATTAAGAAAAATCAATCGGTTAAAAACATAGTAATGGATCTTACGCCTTATTCGACTGCGAAGCCCGCGCTAGAGTTTCCGAGAAATCAGTGACGTCCAATTCATCGATCCTGCCTTTGGGCGATTTTCGAAAATGTTCATTCGGACGTTACGATTGTGGCGATGGGGCATGTAGACACGCGAGCCGGGCAATAATGGATTATGTCTGTTGTGGTTTTCCACAAACGAGAAAGGTCGAGCGCCGAACGATAATTAGTAATCCTCATCTACATAATCGACGATAAACGTTTTTCGAAGCAGGACTCGTAGCACAGGAAATGAGCGTACCCCTCGGTCATCATACTTGTAATTAACTATTTCTAGATATATAGTAAACGAAACGCGGTGAGTAAGATACGAATACATTAGGACGCGATACATCAGATGGAAAAGTTTTACGATAGACGTTATTATCGTCGTGTACGCACGACTACGGACAATCGTGCCTATCGTGACTTACACACGATTCAACGTACGGATCATCGTATATGCCATAACTATTTGAAAGTATTCAGGATTCACACGATCCGCGTGACCGTTATGTTCCTCCACCCGAGCACGATCTTTCCCTTTCTTACATTCTTTTACTTAACGTAGCGTGCGCACAAGCATGGAAAACCACCGATTATTCGGTAATTTTCTGGCTCATTGACGAAAGAAACGAATAAAATTGCTTTGGATGTGTGTTTATGTTGATTTAATATTTGTGGGTTGGTGAGTTTTGTCGACCGGCGATCAGTTTTTACAACAAGGATATATATAGGCTAATGAATAAAATTCACATAAAAATTTCATTTTTATTAAGAATTTTGCGATATTTGAGATTTTATTTTCAAATTATTTAAAAATAAATATTAATAATAATATTATAATTAATGTTATAATATTAATATTAATTATTTTATTCATTTATATGTTTATTTTTATTTTTTATTATTTTTTTAAATTTTATTTTTCAATGAAAGACATAAAAAAGATGCCAAACTCGGTTCGAACTATTTTAAAAATTTTCAATTCTACAAATTTCCCAATTCTTTTAGAAACAGTCATCGAAGATACGCGACGATTTTTTTCCGGCAATGGGTTTTTAATTGTTTCACAAACGTATATTTCAAATGCTCATCGGTAATTACGACTTACACTTTTTGTTTCGAGCGATTCCGAACGCGCCATTAGATTTCTCTTCCATTCCACGATCGTTGTTTACTTCCGTGCCGAACAAAACATTCAAAAAAATGAATAAAAAAATAGAATGTATAAAATGCCTTAACGTGTTCAAGCGTTCGGTAAGGTTCGGACTGAGGGGATATTCTTCGGGGGGGGGGGGGGGGGGGATTCCTTGCCGAACGAGAGCTCAGACGTTATGACGTAGCGGACGATTTTCTTTCCAAGAAAGCGAAAAAAAAACGTAGGAAATGTAGAGGATTCTCCGGTGAATGAAGGGGCGCGACACGGGTTTACTCGAACCGTAGGCGTGCGTTTCCGGTCGAGGGTGCGAGAAAGAGAGTACGATCCGGCTTTAGCATGTTCCCATTTGCGGCACCGTAGCGCGGGGGGAAACAATGGTCGGTAGGAGACCCGACCGCCGCTGGACTAGGTAAAAAAAAAAAAAAAAAATGGTCGCTCGATGTCGTAAACCGATTATTAGGATGGTCATCGAATCTTTTAATCGGGGGGCTCGTCGCTCGAGCTCCGCCGGTTTACCCAAACGTTCGTCCCGCCAGGACTTAATTTTACAATCGTGGGTTAGAAATAGCTTTGATTAAACATCCCACTGCCGCCGTGAGCGCATGGGCCTGACAGCGTTAAAAAAAAAAGAATATAAAAAAAAAAGCAAAAGCCATAAAACCGTTGTAAAGATTGTGCGGAAAAACTGCACAGCGAAAAAATGCGAACCTTTCGTAACACCACCACCATTACCGGGCACCGACCATATCCAGCTTAAAGGTTTTAGTGTTTATCCTAAGCTAGTACCGACGTCCCGTATACACGTACACTTCTGAACGACTTATGACGCTGTTGCTGTAAACAAAACCATTTTTTTAGTTCAACAGGCAAAAAAGTGCCTCAGCTGACGCGAACTGACTCTTAAAAGAGTCCCTCGCTGTTTTTTTTTACGATCGAACGAGGATTCATTTTAGGGTAATTTGGGGTCGAGGATTTTTATTTTTTTTATCTTCATTTTTTCTTTATTGTTATTTTTTTTTTACTCATTTTTCATTTTTTAGTTCAGTGCAATGAGAAATGGTTCGATTTTTTTATGCCCGTGCATTCTGGTGCATGGAATTTACGTTGTAAAGTTTTCTTTGAATCAGTTTTTTAGGCGAAAATAAAGAAAAAAACGGCCGGGAGTTTTTTTAATCATAAATCACTTTTTTACGGGAAAATTGTAATAATTTAGGGATTATTGTTCATCATTCGTTTTTTTACCCGAAGCCTCGTGGCTATTGTTTCGCTGACTATGTTTGGAACCTAAAAAACGATATACCTGTTTGGTTTGTCTTCTGCAAAAAATGTGCGCACCGCGTGATGTGAAAAAAAAATCATCATAATGAACACAGAAGACAAAAATAGAATCCAAACATTCGTCCGTAATGAATTCAAAATTGAACGGAGTTTGAGGAAGTGATAAGGTAAAATTTTTCTTGTACGACGAGTTATCATCGATCGGGAATAGCAAGTTTGCCGCTGAGTCATCGATGCTTGAGAGAATCAAAATTTTATAATTATTTTAATTCCGGTAAACACGAAGACAAGTGGACGACTGTTTTTCCTGATCTTTACGTCGCGTTTATGCGCAAATTCACGGATAACCAGACACGCACGCCCATCGCTATTCCGCGGTGCACAGCGGGTCTGAATATGTTGCAAAGTGATTGTGCAAATCTTCGACTCGGCGTGACCTTTTCTCCCCAACGACTTTGTTATACGACCGTCCGTAAGTTCTGTTACAGCCGCTAAAACGTTGAGAGACTTTTTTTACACGAGAAATCACGTTGCGACTGTGGAGATTTGAACGCCGGGTTCGGCTCGATCGGCGACGCGCGACCAGTGCCGCGCTGTCGACTTTATCTCAGAGATGGCGCCACGAATTCCGAGTTCGATGTTTCGTCGAGATTCGCAACGATCGCACGAAGCTTCTCGCATACTCGAACGTACGAACAGTATTGGTCGGCTTAAAAAATTATCTTCCATCCCAGTCCTGTTCTTTTTTGACAAGAAAAAAAAAGAAAAATAATTCCGTGCAGTACATAGTTTACAAAAATTCAGAAATGTTCGTTCATCGTTAAAGCGAAAATTGTGACGTATTTGAAGGAAAAATTGAATATTCTGTATAGTTCCGGGATAAATAACCATTCCTGGCTGTTTTTATGTTATTTTGAATAGATGAATTTGGATAAATAATAAAATTCGTTATTTTTGTACGGAAATAACGAATTTTTATTATTATTACATGCGATTCGGCGTAGTTTAGTCTCCGACTAATGCTGACTCGGATTATCCCCGGTTTCTTTGACCACCATCAATAACGCAACTATTTAATCACAATTAATGATTTTCGATGTTGTTCGGTATTTGACTGTAAAATACACTGTTATATTAACATCTGGCTCGTTGGTCTAGGGGTATGATTCTCGCTTCGGGTGCGAGAGGTCCCGGGTTCAAATCCCGGACGAGCCCTGCAAAATATAATTTTTTTTTTTTTTCGATATCGATGAAACGTCGTACGAAATGCGATATCTATTGGATCTTCGTCAAGGATGATACTGTGGCATAATATTTTATTTGTAATTATGCTATGGATAAACGTCTTCAAATAAACTCCAAAATAGTCGTAAACGAATTAAAATTATGTTTATGACACGCTGCGCGTAAAAGTGCGGGTTTACGCTCACTTCGTTCGCGTCAAATCGCATTTACGCACCTTGTGACATAAAAATTCGTACGATACTCGTACAAAAAACGTTTTCTGGACTCGTGTGATTGCAACACTCGCCTTCGGCTCGTTCTGCAAACTTACACTCGTCAGAAATTTTTTTTTCGTACTAGTGTCATAATGTACTATTATTGTTCTCGAATGAACATTACACGTCCGCGTTCTCGTAATGCCGTCTCTTATCTCCGTTTCTTCGTCTCCCAATGCGCTTGTATTTTCTGTTGGTTGCACTTAACAACCTAACAAAATCCTTGCTCGACCGCGAGCACGCTCGCTCGCAATCTCTCTCTCTCTCTCTCTCTCACTCTTCATTATACTACAGTACGATATTATAATCAAATTATGGCTTCGATCGATAACACCCATGAAGAAGTCGGGTCCAAATTTTTCTACTCGTTGACGCGTTGATATTTTTTTACTCGACCTCACGGACGATTGACGACGGACTCAATTCCCAGGAATTTCGACAAATTAGAATAATATATACGCATAAAATTGGGAGTTAAATTTTTCTTGGACTCAGCAGGCCCTCGGGACTAGCTCAATTCTGTACATGCCCGCGGCCTTACACGATTCGGCTCGTCCGATCGACGGTCCACATGGCCACTTCGGTATCAGCGTAACTTCACCGCTTACCATCTTTACCGTTTGATCTCGAGGTTTCACTTTATCGAAATCTATATACCTACATGCTGTCACGTGAGAATTATACATCCGCTTCTCTTCGTTTTTTTTTCTCACTTTTTTCGTCGAACCGGTGGATCTCCGATCGGTTTTAATGGCGCAGCACATACCGATGAGGAAGCGCTCGTACCATAATTTGGAAATCTTTGAATGTATCGTACGACCATGAGCCGCCGGCACGACAGTACATCCATATCGAATTTTCGTTATCTATCAAACCCACCGATATGTCGCGTAGCCTTTGGGAACGATATTCGGGTTTTGTTTTCTATTTTTGAATGAAAAAAATGAATGGAGGTTGGTAGAAGTAGTCGACCAAAAATAAAAAAAATTCTTTTCGGCTTACGGTGTTCCGGCAAGATTACGATATCTTTGGCGCCGTGATCTGATGAAATTTTCTTGTAGAACAACCCAATATGAGCCTAACAACTGGGCTAAACAATTTGTTCAAATTAAATTTGATATCTTCCTTAGATTTCGAGATATCGCATGTTTTTGTACAAAAAAATTTTTTTGTGTTTAAGAAAATTAAGAAAAAAAAAAAAATTATTACTGCCGTGCGTTCCCGACTTCGTTTTCATAACATAAAAGTGAATGTTTTGTTGAAAAATCTGTCTGCTCAGCCGCACCGAATGCTTGAGCAACTATCCGCCGAGCGGCCGAGCTATCGAGCTGAGTCGAGAGACGATGTGTCATACACGCAGCACAGATTGAAATGTGAGCCTCCAATTGTGACAACTTTCACGCTTAGCCAAAACTAAAATTCAAATTCCGCTCAGCCACATACAAAAGAAAGGAAAGAAATCAAAAAAAGATTAGCCAATCGAGGGATAACAGATAATATTTCAAAAAAAAATGTGTCTCAGCTTAGGAAACAACCTATATCATCATCGTATAGATCTTGCTAAGTGTGTTTATCGTAAGTATAGCACGCGTGCGCTTGATATGTGGCCGCGCGTATGAGTTTAGAGAACGAGAGTCACTTTTGTGGTCAGTAGATGCGCTCAAACCCGTGGCTGCGCCGACCGGTAGGCCAACTATTTCAATTACCGAGTTGACTCTCGGGGTCGGTAGCATTCGCAAGCAATATATTAAACTACATATATACGCGTAATATATATATGATATACAACATGCATTACAACATATTCAACCAGCGAGACGCGGCCGTAAAATACACCGCACGCATACACGCGTGTTACGCTTATCGCCACCAACAGTGTCCGCGATCTTTATGAAACCGCGTATGCCTTTAATCGAATATTTTTATTATTATTATGATTATTATTATTATTTTGCGAACTAAAAAATTCGTCGAATCATCGTTTCTCACGCGTTGCAGGGCCTCGGGCGAGTGTGTTGTACGCGCTGGGTTTCGTGGCTAAAAGCGTTAATTATCCGTTAATCGATCCACGTCTGTCTCACCGAATCGTCTAGGTGTGTTGAAGAATGTTCCGATGACGATGAAGACCGACAGCGAGCCCGATAGACTCGCGTTGTCCCGGACGAAAATGAAATTCCAGTGGAATACGGTCGTTCACGAAGAGCGAACACTGGAAAGTTCCGTCCGCTATTCATCAAGAGGTTAATGGGAAAGCGAATCCCGGTTAGTTTCATCGGTTATTCAGTTGTGACTGACTACGATCGCTAATTCAAAGTAGTCTCACCATACGGCCAATAGACAACGGCGAAATCTGACGTCAACACGATTAAGTACGCATGCGAGGTGACATCGCTATTGTTATCGCTATTGTTATACGGACTACGAGGATCTTACTGTCATCGAACTACGTTGCATGCACCAGGCGGGCAATTTCAACCTTCCGATACCCCGGAAAGTATGACAGAATCTACTGTCAGGAAAGAGTCATCGCTTTATATCAAACTGAAAAAGAAAAGGAAAAAAGAAAAACGCGACCAGGTAAGTGCAATTTTTTCCGGTTTGGGGGCGACATTTGCACCGCGTTTTAACGTGCGGTGTGTTCACGAGAGTAGCGACGACCCGTGGGTTCAGCAATTAAGGTATTCATCGAGGATCGGTCACTAACCGTCCTATGGCGCGGTCGATGGTTTCGCACTCCTCTCGGTTGCGAAACAAACGCGCGAGATCGCGGCATCTTCGCGACACGGCGGTCATCAATGGCGTTCCAAGCGACAATCTCGAGGAAAAGTCAAGACGGTAGTGAGAGGAAGGTGAGACCGTGGCAGCCGATTACCACGGAGACCCGGGCATCGGTAAATTCCTCGCGCGATCGTCATTGATGATGTACAACCGATAAACAACACGAATCGTCATCTTCACGCGTCCGACAATTTCGGAACGAAACGCAGCTACGCTTTCTCCGGCCTTGTGTCCTCTCGCTTTGACGTTTATTACACGGTCCGTCCATTATGTGCGCCCACCTCACACGGATCGATGGTTATCTTTCGTAATTTTCTTATATTTACCGGCTTTCGAACGTAGCTTGGTAGCCATATTAAGCCGGTTGGATTGAAAACGAAATTCATCGTTTTAACTTGTTGAATTATCGTTAATTA
This sequence comes from Sussaba pulchella, assembly GCA_963971145.1. NCBI lineage: Eukaryota > Metazoa > Arthropoda > Insecta > Hymenoptera > Ichneumonidae > Sussaba > Sussaba pulchella. Next base: position 17,129,400 of record OZ020168.1, read on the forward strand.
TAGTGAGGATGAGGAATCGCGGGATGAACGCCAAGTTGAGGGGGAAGAAGAGAAAAAGGTATACGTGTACATCGATGGTTTATTTTTTTGGATGGTCCATCGGTGTGGAAATTGGGGCTTGCGATTGTCATAGTTTGATTGGATACCCATAAATAGGGTGAATCGCGGGGAAAATTTTCAACGGATATCAGTCCAGCACGTACCTTAATAACCCGGGGGGGAAGAAATCATTGGCCTCGCTCGTCGGAAAATATTTATTGGTCTGAACGAACTCTTGGCCGAAACAGTTGGGTAGTCTTGATGCTTCATCATGAAATAAAATTCTCTGTAAATTTACTATCTACGAGCGCAACCTGTCTGTGACCATCATTCAATCCACGCTGGCACATTAAATTCAATAACATTTTTTTTTTGGCTGCAGTGCTATGACAGTTTTAAAAGCTACGATCGACGTGAAACTAAATTTCGAAAAAATGCTAAATTAATAATCAACGCCTTCACTGATTTATGAATGAAACCTACACTGAATAATTTGAGTAAAGAGCCATAAATAGGGTAGATCGTAGAAAAAAAAATTAACGAAATATTGGCCAATACAGCTCGGTGGTCGAATTCGACGCTCGTGTTTCTGGATTAAACGTCGAAGGTATTTTAAGCTTGGATAAATCGTGAACTGTGAGATACGCAGAGGAATCCAACCAGAGGTCGCATGGCTCGTTAACTCGTGGACGAGGGCCTAGCGAGATACACCTGTGGTCCACGGTGCCGGCAACCTCTTTATGGGTATTATAGGTCGTTTTTACGTTACCCCGAGGCGCTGGAAGTGGCATCAAATGTTATAATCTTTTTTTTTTATTTACGTCACTATCGAATGGAATTTTTTTTCCTCTTGAAACGTGAGTTCGATGGATATATCGATGAACGCATTGGGCGAATATTGTTCGAAAATATTTAAAAATGTCCGAGTTACGAATTGCCTTAAGGCCTTATATACGCGATTTCGCTAATTTTCGGAGGGACTCTTCTATTCTAGACGCGGTTAAAAAAAAAATGACGCATATATTGACGACATTTTTTTTAACAGATCATTTATGCACGTGGTTAAGTATATATACCAATAAATCGAAAATATTAACAAATGGCGGAGATATTACATAATAAAGCAATGTATTTTTTTTTGCGCGCGCGTTGATGGTGAAAGTTTTTGACATCGATGTGGGCGTCTGAAATGAAAACAAACATATTCATAATTGCATAATGAATGTATCTTCAGTGTGAACCAACAATATTATTTTTAAAAAATTTCTTACCTTACTTTATTTGTCCGAGATCGCGTGATCGCTGCACAGACCTATCGGAAAATTGAAAATTAGTCAGATATGGTGAGAATATACCGCCTCCATAAATCTAGCTGCAGAATTTTGTATCCAAAACAATATTTCCGTCGATAAATTCAAAAGAATTAATTGACGAGAATCGAGGCAAGCAGCGCCCTCTACACCAGAAACGTCGAAGTAAAAAAAAAAAAAAAACAGAAGAACATAAGAAAAACAACACCTCGAACTATTTTCACTCAAGCGAACGCACCTCTCTGCGAAGAATCGCTCTCGATGATTGAATAACGTTAATAACAGCTCCCGGTCGCTGTAACTCGCCGTCGAGTGCGTAGCCTTAACATGACCAACGCTTCGGGCGCCTCGCCGTAGAATTACGCCGTAAAACGTCTGTCGGCGTCATCGCCACCTTCGTCGGTTCAGTTTTTGTTTCGGCAATTATGCGCCTCCCGCCTGTGCTTCAACATCAGACACATCCTCTGCTCTTGAACTATGTTCCCAACGTCTTAGACTCGACCGCCATGACTTCCGGGATCTGAGAATTGTTCACGCGGGCTGTCAAAGTGTAACCTTCAATCACGCAATTTCATCCGCCTTTCGAAACGAAACTACAATTTTTATCTACGCCAAAAACATTTATTTTTTCTGTACAATCTACGAAAGTAATCAAATTTACTTTGTATTTACTTTTGAAATGGAATGTACTGCATCTTCCTGTTCCTTTCAATCCCACTTTCTTTCCTGATTTAATTTCACACTCATTTTTCACCGTCTGCCGTCCCAATTTTTCTTGTTTCCCAATCACAATAGGTCAGTGCTGCCTACCGCGATACTCAGCACGAAGTACTCGTAATTGCGCTCGAGCCTGTCAAACCATCATTCGTCAAGCTCATCTGTATCAAAGACGGGTAATTTTTTAAATTCATAATTTCATTGCCGATTCATTCTCGCGGCACAAAAGGTAATGTGAGCGATACGCGGAACGATTAGACACGTATACGATGATTATGAGCTTCCGCGGAGTCCATCGAATGCGTACTTACGAAAGAGGTTCACGCGGGTCGCGAATTCTTTCACTCTTCGTATCTCCATTTCTCCGCCACTTCATATCTTCAACTCCCCCCCCCCCCCCCTGCGATTCCCAGCCGGGATTAACTGGATTTCGCACTTTGACCGCGCATCCCGGACTCGATCTCTCGGGTAATATTGTATTTTGTCGGTTCTACGGGTCTCCGATGCGGAATAGATACATCACAAGAGGCTCATCACGAACGTGGCGAATGCAACCCGTGAGGAAAGAATTCCTCACTAGCGACGAGCCAGCCCCGTTGAGGTCTTCATCGAGCCACGACGTTGAGGAATATCCCACCTCACCTTCGCCATCACGCACGAATCGCTCGGGCATTTCGATGTCGATGCTAATCACGTCGTTCCCAAAGTATCCCAGCTTCGAGATCATACCTGGGTGCGCGCGGCGTATCGCGCGTTGGAATAGTCGAATACCGCTTAAGGCTCGACACAAAATGGCCGTTCGAGAGAGCGATAGAGAGAATGAGAAAGAGAGAAAGCTCACTTCATTAGCATAGTTCGCGAACCATTAAGCGAATGTACGGCGCCGAGCATCGCCGCGGATTAATAATTAATACACGGGAGGGTGAAAAATCTGTGCGGCCCTCTTTATCAACGGATATGCTCTCGGCTCGTGATTCCCGCATGTGTAGCATACAGGGTGTACCGAGAATTGTTGGATCCGTTGCGTTGATTCTATTCGTTTACGAAAAAACGTCGATGACTTAGATTTTAATTACAAAATTTTCTGAGGATGATCATCAACAGAACTAATGCATGATAATAATATTATGGAATATTTTCGGTTGTGATATAATTTTCTTTTTAATTTCAAACACAATTGAAATTATCTAAATTCTGGTATAATTTGTGTTCGGAAGACTGATCAGATCGAAGAAGTGAATTTGTGATATCTCTTGTTTTGCTGTATTCGATAACCGAAGATAGAATTCATGGAATAAAATTGTTATCAGCAATTTTAGTCCACTCGGTACAATTGCGGCATACGCATGCGTTAAATGGTGCGAGAACGCGCCGACGCGAGTCTCCTCATCAGCGTGCCGGGAAAGCGATTATCGTCCCTTCGAAGTTCGAACCCATACTCATCGTTAAGAGGATAATACAGAACGAGGGTCACGTTGCACTCTCGAGCATCGCGTACCGTATACCCATCCGCGTCCCGATAAGTCCGGCAGCTTGAATTTATCGGCGGGAATACACTCGGTGCATTATATTATTAGATGATCATGGAACTCTCGCGTATCTATCCCATGGGCAAACGCACTTTGAAACGTACTTTTCCCCGACGTTGCTTAAGCTATAGAGCCGTGAATCGTACTTTTGATGACTCGATCAATTAGCATTAATACAGCGGGCGGTGGTTAAGCGTTTAAAATGTTTACACACTCCAGAAAATCTGGTACATTCGCGGTTTATACCGCAATACCGTCGTATAATTAGCTCTACGCGCGCAGCCTGCCGACGTCGGCAATTTAATTACGTTCATTTCAAACAAAACAAAAAAAATTTTGAAATTATAATCTGTGAATCATTCTTTTTTTCATTGTATTCAATTTTTTACAGTCAGCAAAGAAAATAATGCAATTATTTCGCCAACAATTTACTGCGGAAATAATTTAAAGATGAAAAATCTGGGAATTATATTTCATTTCGTGGATTTGATTTTCGATTTGACAGGTCGGATTATTCGGTTGGAAGGATCGCGAAGACTGAAACGAGCGTTTTCGAGGCTGAACGAATCAACACAGCTGTAAGGAGGTTAACTATTGAAAAAAAAAAAAAAAATTTCTCGTTGAACGCGTCAACGTATTCCTGGACCGATCGACTTCGGCGAAAAGAAAATAACGGCAATGACCCATCTCGTAACTGAGAGGATGGAAACGAGGTGAGAAATAACGCATTTCAGACGACGACGGTGGGGGTCGCGTGCCAAGAAACGGTTTGTCTCGAGTCATCGAGCTACCGCGCACAACTATCGTCCCCTTAATGCCCGATTAAGGTTTTGCGAAGGTTGAGTGACTATTTTCGAAACTGGAATTGGATTTAGCTCACTTTGCCAGCTTGTTACGTACACACAGATATACAAACGTGAGGGCAAGGACGAGTTTGGTTCGTTCCGAATCCTTTTCGCGCGATTTCTCGAGTCCGCGCTTATATTTAATGCTTTCCCGTGCGTTCATCGCTATCACGCGTAAAAGGATTGCTTGTAGCGATGCCGTTATCGCACTCGGGCGAGACGATAAACCGCGAACGAGAAACGAGTCCGGGAGGAATTGGAATCAACGTGACGAGAAATTGCGAGGCCGACGAGTGGAACCCCCGCGCTATCGTTAAAAGAAATGCCTATAATATACTCCGAAACGTGATTGAAACACTTTTAGTACCCGTTGAAATAGTCGAACTCCGACTAACCATATTTTAACGGGACGCCGCCGGATGATAAGACCCGGAGCATGTAACACGTTATCGTTGGTACGTGAAGAGTTGATGCTGAATACGACTGTTGAACGTAACGACGAATGACTGATTTCGGGGATAAAATAAGAGTCCTCAGAATTGTTACACCGTTGGGTGATCAACGTTTTCAGATATTATTATCACTGCGATACAAATTAGCGAGACGAAATACGATTCAAAGTGAATATTGAAATATTCTTTCAGGAAGAAAATGTATTTTGCTTCCTCGTAGAGTAAGCTTTGTTTTGGTGAAATTTTTTTTGTTGAGATGTTTATGAAAACGTGTTCAGAATGTCCTAAAACATATGAAAATCACATTCAGAAAAAATGCGAGAGAGTGTGTGTGTGTGTGTGTGTGTGTGTGTTAGGGTGGTTCTTATTTGGGTCATTCTTGAAATGTGATTGGAGACCGGTGTCAATCAATGGCAAAAAAAAATTTTTTTTTTAGCGCAATTTGAACCTCTTATTCCAACTCCAATACTATATGGAATTTACGGGTATAAACCCTACTATCAGGAAAAAAATATGTCACATGGGTCATTTCATGCCACATTTACACGCACCTTCGCACCGGTCCCTAACGATCGTCCTGCAATTTATTGGGATAATTCTGAAATAAATAGAATATTTGAGAGTTACGGGACCCTACGTTGATTGTGATCGTTCGGGAAGGTTGAGTTGAAGGTTAGGTTGAGATATTTGACGTCAATTTTGTCCCACTTGGCACAGGTTTTATGCAGATTCATCAATTTTTAATTAAAAAAAGCGTGAAAAATATAAAAATGACCCATACATGTGTTATATTTTTTTCCTGCATATCCAAACATTTCCTGCAATAATTGCGTTTAAAAAATAAAAATAGTCGAATTCAATGCCGTTTCGAGCGTTTCAGAACGTCGCAACGCCTTAATTATTAGTTCAATCGAAGCTCCACCCTCGATTTCACGGTGATCGACGTTGGTTGCGTGGGTCTTCGATGTTCCGCAGTGTGGTCCAAGGTCCGACGATCGATTGCGAAAGCTGCGGGTTAGGTCAGTAAAAGTCCAGTTAAATTGCGTATCGAAGGAAGATACGCGCGAAAGCGTCTTCGGTGCGTCCGCGCGTGGACGTGGTCGGGGCGGTGCTTGCGTGTGTGTGCGTGTCGCACGGAAAAATTCGCAAGACCCACGTGAGGCGTCGACGATGGGAGTTCGGAACAAAAAACAAAAAAAAATATGCGAACGACACCACGTGTCCTCGGTGCGTTATTCCATGATAAAACATAATGGCGTGTAAAACCTCAAACCGGTCGAGAATTTCCATCGAAGCTTATACAGCCAAGAGTCTCAAAGAATCATTTTTTTTCTAGTTTCTTTTATTTTTCTTCAATTTTTATTCAATTCTTTTTTTGCCTTTCTTTCATTCCACTATCCGTCGAGAGACCGCGAGAGTGATAGCGTTGTAACTAGCGAGGCGCGTTTTCTGATTTTGTAAATCGATGCTGACCCCGCAGTGCGAACCCTCGGCGCTTGTGCACAGAAAATATCTTCCTGGTGTGCGAGAGAGGGATCGAGGGAGAGAAAGAGAAAAAACGTTTTAGCCGCGAAAGAGCCGCGTACGAGTTGAGATGGAAGAGAAAGAAAGGGCGAGGAAGGAAAATAATATAAGGGAATATCGGGGTGTTGGGTCTCTTCGGCGTAATAGCCATATGAGTACCGGTACATCTTGCCGCATCGTACCACGTTTCCTGTCTGTACAATTTCATAGCCGCAATTCACACTGTTTCCCATCTTCTGTGCAGTCGAAAGTGATGTTCGCATAGTCGATGTCACTTATTTGAACAATCCGGCAAAGCTATTTGTTTTATTTACAGGAAAAAATCTGATTAATCGCTCAAAGTCGATTCAAAAAAAATTGTTCTCCAATGATTTCGGGGTTTTTTCTCGGTAGAATGTCGAATAGGATACAAAAAACTGTTGTGCTCTTCGCAATCGAATTTCCGATGAGTTGATTCGTTCGATTTTGATTATCACGACTCGATTATTTATAATTCGTTCGGCTGAAGGAAGTTTGAAAGACGAGTTTTATTTTGCGAGTCGAGAAGAGCCCGGATGTGTGTTTGTCGGATTCGAAGCCACGGCCCGGAGATGATACGTCATTAGTCACGAGGAAATGAACAAAACGAAGCGTAAGCGAAGGGACCTTGAGACACCTTTTGAAAGGACCTTGTGCTCTCGAGTATACTAGACTGTGGGTTATATTCACTCGATCGCATCGCTGTACGCACACTGCCACGAGGAGTAATTCTGTTAGGGGGTCAAGTGAAGGTGGGGGGGGGGGGGGGGAAGGTCGCGATTAAACTGACCAAAGTACCGGAGCGGCATGGAACGACTTTCTGGGACAATAGATTCTCACCGATGAAATTGGGCGGTTGCGCAATCCAATTAGAATCACGTATAAAACCCACACGTGTGTGCGCGCTGAACTCCAACAAACGCGTGTGCGCGTACAAAAATTCAAGAGATTAATCCGTAAGCGTTACGAGAATCGCGATTGGGCAATTCGCGTTTCATTAAATAAGACGTTGCGTATCACGATTTGTTTTGAGGTGTTGAGAATCCGTCCGTCCGTCTGTATGTCACAGTCCTTCCATTCTCTCAGTTATGTACCGATTGACATGAAATTTGGCACACGGACGTAGATCGGTAACCCAAGAACAGAAATAATATTTTTGGACAAAAACATTTCTTAATTAATTTTTTTTATTTAAAAGTGTACTCGAGATTTTTTTTGGTTACCCCATTGAGTGAGGTGTCGTTAGATAGGTCTCCTCAAATACAACAAATAACGTACCGAGACTTTTTCATTTTAACCCTTCAGTCACGAGATATTTGCTTTCAAAGTCGTTATCAAAATGTCCCCCATCGCTCTCTAACTTTTGAACTATCAATGCAAAAAAACTGAAAAAATTTCACAATGTAGCTTTTAATTGGAATATTTAATCAAAATTATAACGAACATCGTAGCAAAAATAGTTTGTGAGGAATGTTCAAATAACTCTTTCGCGTAAGAAAGCTATTCTGTCAAGATGAAATAACTTTTATCCCGTATCATAGAATAGCTTTGAAAATGTCTCGAAGTTAGATAAATTATGTTACCGATCCAGATTTGTATCAAACATGTCAAATCGTATGCGTACACGTACGCTTTTGTGGAGATTATATCTTTCGTCAATGGCCACTACAGAATGACTACGGAACCCTATCATGTGCGTGTACCAACACGCTACTTGACTACTTTTTTTCTTCTTCTCATCCTAGCATCGATTCGTATCTTTAGCGCAGTGCTGGGACGACGCTGTTGATCTTGTGGAAACGATGCCTTCTGGTGAACGGGAGGAATTAATTGTCATAGGAAATCGTAGGATATTTGCAATTCGTTAGGGAATTGTGGTGAAATTAATTTTTATCGTTATTTATCTGGATTATCTTACATTTTCATTCCATGAAATCAAAATGAGGAAGTTATCGTTTTCCGATATCCTTATCGTGAGCTTCATTTCGTTTTTCCACTTTGCCAGAATCCTCTGGCTCTGCTATCGATGCTGGTTTTTGTTGAACGCATCCGAGCGATCAGATATTGTTATGTATTCTTTAGACATCGAGTCTGCTTCGGTTTAATTGTCTTTTATTGTCCTTTATTGCCGACTCAACAGAGCCTCATCGGCGGGGATGTATCAGGACGGGACGGGAATTCGATAACAGAATGACACAAGCGCGGAAAAAATATTCCTTCACCTCCCGATTATTTCATCGCCTTCGTAAATTTTCGCGGCCTGCAATAATAAAGGAAATTACTCAATGCTGATACGTTTGCGTGTACTTTCTGAGAATTCGATGCTTTTTTATGGACGTCGCACGGATACGCTTATCCGGAAACACGTGCCTCGCTATGTTGCGCACATTATATTTTATGGATTTTTCATTGCTGTCATTATCTTTGTATTTCCCAGTCGCAGCATGGAACTTCACTCGAGGGATGCACGCTGGCCATCGTAAGACATTTGAAGAGTAATTTGAGAAATATTGACCGTCACGTTTCACCCGATAAGAAATTATTGGTTTCGCGGAACTTCATGCGTAGAATTGTTATCAACAATCACGAGGTAGATTTCTAGCAAAATACGTTATGCTTTTAAAATTCTATTTTCAAGAACGTTTGGACACGAGAAAAAAATTGTTAGAGATAGAACGATATTCCTACTGCAACCATGACGCAATAATAATTGTTTATAAATATATTTTTTATCTTATTGCAAACCTACCGATAATCTTAGATTGCTGTAGTAAGCATTGAGATTCCGTCGAACGAATGAAACGAATTCAGTTCGCTAAAAAATAGCTTTTACACCACGTGGGTATGGAATAATTATTAATGGTCTTGTCAGTACGGTCGGTTTAACGAAATATCGACGTATCGAGTAAAAAAACAAAGTAGTCAAAGTGTTTACGTGAAATAGACCCCGTTTTTGTTATCACGATACACTTTTATTGACGCACTGTGTTGTTTTCTGACATTCGGAAATTAACTTCGTGAGGTTGGTTCCTAATTTTACTACCACTTTAAAGCGGTAAGCAGTTAGTACAGTCAATACAAGGGTTTCTCCATCTACGAAAGACTTTGGATCAATGATTTCTTTATCACGGACATATCATTGCAAAACTGAGAAAATGATGTGTGATATGATCGCCACGAAAAATCGGTCGCAGAACAAGTTGGATGTTTTTTCCATCGTCATTTATTTTGCGTGACATCGTGACCAGCGTGACCACGCTAGCCAATAGTCATTCTTCCGTGTGGATGACGCACACGAATAAGCCTATCGGATAACGCCGGCCTTGCTGTGCTGCTTAAATTTTATCAAGCATCTTTTATTGCTCGCACACGCTATTTTTACCCGTTACAGCTTATCGCTTCGTGCGAGCAATGCGCATTGAACTGCGGATGATATGCGAAGAAATATCGAGCGCCTTGATCTACCCGGTAGCAAGTGTTTGGTTTCGCGGAACAGGTGGTTATAATGCGTAGTATTAGTTCCAAAAATAAGTATGAGGATTCTCAGCTGCAAATTATATTGCCCTGGAACGTCACGTACGCATTTGTTCGATTATTCGATCGGTTCTGCTTCTGAAGATATTTGAGCTTGAGACAATTGAACGATAATCTTACTGGAATCGCGACGGCATAATGATTTTTTTTCAATACTATTTTCGGTAGTAGCAGTGGTCGTACGAACTTTATTGATGATATCCAGTAGTTTTCATCTTCACGAATGTTCACGATAACATGGTGTGAGTTGTATATTGCCAACAGGCCCTCGACCGACGTCATTTAGCTTCTGATTCTGAAACACATTTTTCAATTTTTCTTACATTTAATGGTCGGACAAGTAAATCGATCAATTGTTATTGCCCGGTCACGTACGTTGTTTATTATTCTCAATTGATGATATGTTGTGTGCTTGGAATGTTCAAATTTTTGCATGCGATTAGATTTTAGTTTCATCCAGAGTGGATTCGAAGTTTCGATTTGTTTGGTGATCAACTTCTTGGTAAGTCCTTGGGTTCACGTTTTCATTGTCGTTGTTCCGATTTTTCTTTTACGAATATTTTCCAAGGGTTTTGAAATTGACTTTGAAATTAATTTCTTATAGAGTATCTACGCATAGCTTTACTATCTTTGATTAGAAAAAAAACCATCTGCACCGAATGGAAATTCAGGTCTGAAAGTCGATTTATCTACGAGTGATCGTGCAGTCCCGCGATGATCCGTGCGGGCTGAAATGAAAGAGCCGGAAATCGTGAGCGCTCGTATGGAAAACCGTTCTCTCGTATTCCATGGCCCCGAACTCTAATTTTTCGGTCCACAAACTAATCGAAACGTCCGACGTGACGAAAGCGATATCATCTCGACCAATCGCACGAACGAGGAAAAAAGAACAACTCTACTGTAAATTGGATAGAATGCCTTTTGGATTGTCTTACATTCTTATGGTATTGAATAAACGCCGGACGAAACAACCGCTTGTGTAATTTCTAGCTTTGAACTAAATTATAAGACGTACGGGTCAACTGAATATCGGACAATATTTATTTATCATATGCATAATACAAGGAAATACAAAGCATTTCATAGTATATTATTCTTCACTCCTACATTTAAGAAGGCGCTACGCAGTCACAGCTTGTCTAATGCTTTTCGCAATAGCTCGTAAGTCGGAACATGAGGTTTCTTTACTGCTTCCGGTTCGCTGGCTGTTATTTTCTGCCAACTTTTGTTGGGGTGAAGGGATACGTGCTGGGGCGTTTGTGAACGTGTCGCGCGGACTTGTTACAACTTCTCCTGAACGAAGAGGACTAGCGTCTGAACTCTCGGGCTCCAATCGGTTCTCCAGATAAGAATGGTGTGCTGTTACTATTGCCTTCTTTGGAGCTGGGCATTCGTACACGTCCTGACTAGTCTGTATCATATCATAAATCAAAACCCCTACTTCGATCATCGCGGCAAAAATCGCAACGGGGCTTCGGCGAACTCGACTTTTCCGACCTATCACCTCTCTCTTGGTACTCTCTGCAGGCTAGAATAATAAGGAACGTTACTTGGTACTAATACGTTTGTCGGTATTTTTTAGGAATTCGACATTTCAATTTCGGTGGATGCACATTTACCTCAATGCTGGGATCAACAAGCTCAACTCCATCTTCACGGTTTTCACGTGATAGATCCTCGCTTCCATTTGCCATTAAGCGATGATCGTTGGTGACTTCATGATCGTCTTTCAGACCCGAACTTAATTTCACCAGGATCAATAGAATCAAAGGAAGCGTTGAATATTTCGACGCCATAATTTCGGTGTTTGTCGTCTGTTTCGAAATCTCGATCTATTTGTTTCGGTAGGCTCTACCGGGTCTATTTATACGTACGATTCACAAATAGGTGAAGGAAACCCCCACTTCGTTCGACGCATTTATAAGTTATACGTACACTTTGACAAATGAATATTGCATTTTATTCGAATATACGCAGTAACGACCATTACGTGTCTGCTGACTCCAAACGGGTTACGATGCGCGACTCGATTTTTTGCGTTTCGTGCGCAGCTCAGTCCGCCCCTTTCTGCTTCGTTTTGCTATTCGACAATATTTTATTAACGTATTAACTCGTCGCACGGCGCAGTTAGACGAGGAAATGAATTCCGCGGCTGCAATTACCCCCCCCCCCCCCCCCCCCCCCGAAAAAGCCACCGTGGCAACTGTTCGTGTCGCGATCGCATGGCTGCATGAAGCAGGCATGGGAAGGAGGATCGTATGTTCGATGTTGATGAACGGGTAGAGCTGGCCGAATTTTGCCGAAGGGTTTTTGAACATCGATCGGATATCTGTATTATTATTAAATTCGGAGAATAATTTCAAATTTTTACGGTCACTTCGAGTATAAATGACAGTATATAACAAAATAATAGTGGAAACATTAATTCTTTATTTATTAAAATATCGATCGCAGTATTCGGAGGTAATGGTTTTTTTTTACATGTTTCGAAGTTCAGATGTCGATCAAAATAATAAGTATTTATATTTGAAAATTATAAATAATTTTTATTTCATTGTTTTATTCGAAAGCTTGCGAATTGCTGTTAGGAGTTTTTTTCCGATGATCACTCAACATATTGGAACACAAATTGTCTCTGTTTTTCGGGATTTCGCTCGTTCGAAAAATTGCCTCGTTCGGAGTCTCGTTTCGTCGATGTAATCTCGTTCGAGGCTTTTAGAAGCTTTGTTTCCGTACCGTGCTTGATTGAAACATCGGCGATTGAAACAGCAAAACGGCATCGGCATTTTCTGAACTTCGGACCGTGGAAACCTTCAACATTCGGAACTTCAATGCGCCCCCAGTCTGTCGGCTTTCATCTTTACCGTCTTACTCGCGCGAGCTGCCTCCTTTCTCCCGCCCGTTCAAAAGCGGAAAAAGCGGAAGTTACACGGTCGTGACGTCAGCCACGAGGACGTTCCTTCGCCATAAGTCGTAACGAGACAATAAAAGAAATAAAAAATGAAGGAAAAAGAAGAACATTAGGGCCAGAAAAAGGAAGCTCGTTGTTTTTACTGGGAATAATAATCATATAAACTCGCCACGCTACTACACTATTCTAGACGTTGAAAAGATTCTTGAGTACCAGCGTGCTTTGTGAGTAAATTCGAATGAAGCGCTACTCCCGCACGGCATATATATGTGTGTATTTTTCTTTTCTATCTTTATTCTCACGAACTTGTTCGAGTAATACCGGGAGCGTTGCGATAAAAAATATTTACGACCGTATCGTGCCGTTTCATACGAATGAAAAATTTTCACTGGACCTCCCAGAGAGATCCAGCGAACTCCGTAAAATTGTGATGCTTGCTCGAGTTGAGAAAATAATGTTTGTCAAAGAATAAAACGACGACGGATAAAACAATGATAATAAATAGGTTAGCCGTTAATGAAGCTTATAATTTTGCTTTTCTGTCGCGTTATACTGATAATAAACTAAAATTTTATTCGACGAATCCCAATTCGGCGGAGCCATTTGAATTTTTTTTTTCTCATTGAATTCCATATTCCAATGTAGATAACGACGGTATAACATTGGCACGACACGGCATGAACTAGTACTCGGTGCGAACACTTATGTAAACATGGCACGGTAGCTCGAGTAGCAGATTATAGTTGCAGAGCGTGCGATTATCGCCGTGAGCGCGTTTTGCATCGGGACAACGCGCTGGCGGCTACTTTGTTTCGCGTTGCTTCTGCGGACGATGGCGCTGCCAGTGGGTTCGGTAATGGTCACCGGTTTCGAAGGCGAGTATTTTCCAATGGCCTCCGCCAATGCCACTTGTGAGGAGCACTGAGAATGACAAATAACGACCCCGAGGTAGTCCTACAGTCTAAACGCGTTAAAAAATCACAGACTTATCAATGTAACGAAAAACCTAGTCTTACATATAATTCCAAATAATTGTCATTCTATTTTACGGCGCAACAAGTGATAATAATAAATAAATAAATGAATAAATCACTAAAAAATTCAATGGAAAGTGATATTTTATCGAAAATCACATGGCTCGGATTATCTATCATCGATTCGATTCGTTTGACGTTTTTTTTTTTACGTATAAAATCTTTATTTCACACCAAGCGCGGGAAAAGAGTACGAAAGTATTTTGTAAATCATAACAGAGACAGATCGGTCTGTTGCGGTTGTACCACATAACTCGCGAGTTCCTCGTGCTGGAATGCAATGAAAACGGGATGAGAGTGAAAATATTTACGAGAGTTACGGACCGTCGATGTTGCATACTGTTGAATATATACCATGTGAGAAGAGACAGTGTGTGGCATTAGAACCGGTGGAGGTTGCGTGCATGCATGTACGAATTACGTGGCTATAATATCGTTCGCGTCTCATAAGACCGATGATTCATTCGCTATACGTGGCCCGTCCCACGTTGCGGCACAAGGATCGAGCGGTCGAGCCTAGCACGACCCGTGCATACGCTATGCACCGGGCAACGATAATAATTGCAGGCACGCTAGACCGGTGCGCTAGCGGCCAAGGCGGGGTGAGAACAAGCTTCTCGAGAGGAAGTTGATGAGGATGAGGGCGAGGAGCGAACTCAGAACTAATACTGAGTACGACTGATCAAACCACTACTTTTATGAATCACGAAGAGGAAAAAAAAATAATTTCAACGTCTCGAAGTTAATTTTTACAATGATAATTTCATCGTGGAATTTTGTTACAATTTATAAGATTCATTTTAACGTATAAAATTGATTTAATTTACGTTCAATTTCGTTGAAATACTTGTTTCGATAAACGAATTTTACCGGGAATTTCACAGAAACAAGTTGACATTGCCAAAAATCCGGCAGTACTCCCAAAATCATAACAAATTGGTATTTGAAACAAATGTCAATGGAATCGCGCGTTATCGACGAATAAGCGATTCGTCAGGGTTTAATGGACTGCTCGTCGAGGAACACCGGAAACGGCGTGAGAACGCGAGAGCGTCGATCGGTCGAGACATATACGGCAGAGAAGGAAGGATGCTGCGACTCGGTAATGCACAGTTGACGATATACGTGGAAGTCGCGCACGATCGTGGCGCGATCGCTCGATCTCGATCGTCCTTCGAGTCAAGAACGAAAGAACCGGGCAATGGTCCGATGCTGCGCCGACATCGTCATCGTCATCATCGTCGTCGTCATCGTCGTCGTCGTCGTCGTCCCCCGGTCTCGAGCGGACCGTTCACCTGAGTCCTGAGACAATGGGCGTGCGCTCGCGAGAGTTGCGCAAGATGCGCTTCCGGCCCTCGGTACCGGAGTTCTCCCGCGATTGTCGCAATCCCGACAGGATGTCGACGAGGCTGCACCGACGAGCTCGGGCGCACGCGCGCGCGCGCGCGCGTTCGATGCCACCAGGTTGCTCGCACGTTGATGCTCTCGCCCGACTCAGGTGCCGCTAATCTTTTCGCCCCGCTTCGATGCACGCTCGCAACTGTTTCTTCGCGCAATCTCCTTCTCTCTTTTTTCTTTTTACCGCCTCATCTTCCTCGCCCGGTGACCCTAATTTCCAGGAGGCGTCTAGCGTCTCCATTTTCTTCGCGCGGACGGAAGAACATACGGGGGAATTTCATTTGGCAGATATCGGATTTAAGGGGGCGCGTTGGAGTAGACAGCGAGAGAAATAGGTGAATTTTGAGAATTATTATCTTAACAACTTTTTGGTCGAATTTTATGGGGGTTCGCTTTATTCGGAAGGATATTTGTTGAGAGATGCTGACAAATTTTTGGATGTCCCGCGTTGAGAAAATATTCTTAGGCCATCGTCTGGATGAGTCGGTACAAGTGAGAACATGTCTTGGAAAGATGCCTTATTTTATATTTACTTTTTAGAGGCTAAAACTATTTTTTTAAATTAGTTTTTTTTTAAAATTATACTTGTTCAATATATCGGCAGATTTTATGTCTAGTGCGATGATAAAGTCGTATCGATAGTTCGCGTTGATAATTATGACTGATGTTTCCAAATTGTACATCCGTCTGATCTTTCCTAATTTCCTTTTTCCGTTTCGCTGATTCACATTGTAAGACGCAGCTGACATCAAATTGCAACGCTAAAACACGATTCGCAACGTTCGTCTCGGGTCTTCGCGTTCGCCCGGTCGACAATCTCGCCAGAACCGCTAATAAGAGCTTGATACGTGGTTAGAAAAAAAAGCAGCCGCGGACAGAATAAAGACGAAGATCCTTTTCGCCGGAAGCGGCGGCGTCGGGGGGCGAATAGAGCGCTCTGGGGCTGCGCTTCCGGCGCTCGGCAACTCTGCCACAAGGACGCGACGGGTCCTCGCGCCAGATGCATCCTTCGCTGAACAGAAGCCTCATCGCCAGGTCGTTGTCCCAATCGCGCGTCGACATTTGGCTTCGTTCTATTCACGCTAATCGTACGTAAATTCATTATTATTATTATTATTATGGTACATTTTTCTCAGCCATTTTGTCTGGCGATTGGTAGAAAAACAATTTGGTTATAATAATAATAATAATAATATTATTATTATATAACAATAATAAAAATAGTAATATAATACAATAATACAATAATGTAATAATTATATAATACATATATTATACAATTAATATAATACAATTAATTACAAATAATATAAAACCATTTGGTTATTATTATTATTATTATTATTATTATTAATATAATAATAATAATAATAAAATAATACAATATTATAATATAATAATTATATAATATATACATTATATAATTAATATAATATATAATAATAATAAAAATAATAATAATAATAATAATGTACATGTCATACGATAGTAATACGACGGTATCGCTTGCACCACATACTCGATTTTAATTTCGTTATTTCTTCACTCGTTCCATTACTTCTGACCAATCATTTATTTCCACTACTTTAGTCAATATTAACGAGAGAGAAAAAATCCGATTGCAAAACCATTATTCATTTCGAATTCAATTCATCACCATTCAATCTCTCCAAATTGAACTCATTCCCAAAATTAAAACTCCGAAGTCCGCAAAAGTTTTCAATATCCAATGCATCAATATTCGTAAAATTCTTGTCACCTGAATTAAAAAAAAATCCTGATAATAATACAACCTTTATCGTAAATTCCAAGCATTCTTTCGTATCCGATTTATTACCATTCGTACGATTCTCGTTTCTACGATTTGGAATATCTCGACGATGATAAAGCCGTTATCTCACTGTTGAATGAGATACGAATCGTTTGTCTTTTCGTCATCGTCGTCAGCAGCAGCACCGCCGCATGTATAAATCTTCCCTGCTCGCATACAAGTAACCAACCGTGGCACAATTCACCCGATGATAATTATATGTATTCATATAAGTACACACGGGCTTGGTTCGCACGTGCAGTAGGTACGAGACGGAAAAACAAAACCAAAAAAACACATCAACAACAACAATAATAATAATAATAATAATTATGATAAAAATAATAATAATAAAGTTAGAACGAAAACTCGGCACCCGGTTGACGGGGGCATACGATACGAGCGAGTCGAGCGAGGTGACTGTGTATGCCGATGTGCGCTTTCGTCTCTCGTACGTCAACCGAGTTACCTACTCGCTTCGCGTTTTCGTATTCATGTATGCAGCCACGCCCCGGTAGTGCAGCTCTCGACGGGCGTGCGTTCACAGCGCGCAGCCTCGCTTCTTGCTTCTCGCCGGCGGTGTCTGGTCTGCTTCATTAGGCCCAGTCCGAGACGACGTTATATAGACCGTGTAACATGCATCACCCACCACGATTTTACATGCGCAGGAAGCATCGTCTCGTCGCCGAAGTCTGCGACTCGACGAATAAAGAACAAAAAAAGAAAAAATGGGACGGAAAGATATCTTATTTTGATGTCTAATCGCGTCTATTGTCCCGGCGTTCAGTGCCATTGCGACCAATTTTTGGTGAGAGGGTGAGAGGACGCGTAATCGTCCTTCCGGGGTCCCATATTTTCGGTTCGACGGATAATCCAGTAACAACGAGTCAAGGATTCGGCTTTCAAAAAATCATACAGCTCAAAATATTTCTCATGCCGTCGTCTTAAATACCCGTTGACTCGATAAAAGGTGCGAATTATTCAACGTGTGATTATTAATGCACCACAGCCGAAAGATATTCCAAATTTGGATCGAAATAAAAACAAGGAATTCAGCAATGAATCGCGAAGTCAAATTATCGTCAGTGCGTAATTTTTTAAATATTCATTGAATCCAAAAAATAACCAGAAAAATGTTTAAAAAAATTGTCGACTAAACTGGATAGCGTAAATAAAAAATAAAATAAAAACGAGAATAAACGATGTTCAATTCCACCCAAAAAGTGCTCAATCGTGAAGGGTCAACAAAATTTACGGATCATCTGAGACGGTGCGAATCGCACGTAATATTAAAATACATTACACAGCAGGGATGTCCCACGGATGCTGTACGAGATAGCGGTACGCACGATATTATATATATGAGAGATTCCACGTGAAACCGGCCACTTCTGACCCGACCGGTGTTCGATTTGGATGAAATTTTTTTTCCTCAAAGTACATGATGACGACAACATTTGACAATTTTTTTAGATTTTTGCCGGCATTATTTATTTCGTAATGAATTCTTGAAAATGTCGTCAGTCGATTTTTCAACTGCAAATATCTCCAAGGCAAGATATCCCAATTCAATGGCTCACACGTCAAAATATGCGGAATAAGGTCATCTTCTAGAAAAAAATATTAAAAAATTCTTTTACTGTTATATATATTACTTTTTTTATATCTAAATTACTAAAATCGACTTTCTGAAAAACCACCATCGTTTTTTTTTTCGAAATTTTTTATACAGATTCCTTGTCCGATTGTCGAAATTTTGAGCCCTGAGTGAAAGTGGCAAATTCATATTTACTATTTTTTCACGAATTTCAAAGTTTATTGAAATTGGAAAACTACAAACTTCAATGAATATTCCACGAGTGTAGATAACAATTAAAGTCAAAATCATTCATTTTCGGGTCAAGCAATTCGATTAATCAATTTATTCAGGTTTAAATGATCGTAAAAGATTTCGATTCGGCAGAAGATGAATAATTTTTTACGGGAACTCTTTAATCCTTAAATGTATATGGATATTTAGTTGTTTGCGATTTCGCGGAAAATGACGCGTTTGTCGTCCAGGATACCGCACCAGGATTTCACTGGAATAATAACTAAGCAACGATATTTCCGGTCGTGATTTACTCGAGACGGAATGCTCAATCACCGCAGCTTGGTAATATTATCGGACTGCAGCCATCATAATGCAATAGCTGTCCACGTATACTGTAAAATTATTAGAAACTTTGCTAAGACACTATCGACGCCGACTAGAGTTTATTATTTTTCGGATGGTGCACCGCAGCAATTTTAAAATTATACTAACTTCGTCAACTTATATCACCATGAAGAAGATTTCAGGATTCAAGGGGAGTGGCATTTTTTCACTACCACTCAAGGTAAAGGGCCGTGTGGAGGTGTGGGAGGAAGGGTAAAAAGATTGACAGCCCGAGCAAGTTTGCAATTACCATCGAATCAACAAATAACTACCCCGCACGAGTTTTTCGAATGGGCTTCAAGATCAATCACATTGCCAAATATAGAGGTAAAATTTTCACCTCAAGCGGATTATGAAGCAGCTGGCAAACAACTCAAATCACGTTTTAAAGCGGCCAAACGGATACCAGAAACACAGAGAATACATCACATAATTCCAGAACCGAACAAAAGAGTTCACGTAAAAAATTATTCATCTTCTGCCGAATCGAAATCTTTTACGATCATTTAAACCTGAATAAATTGATTAATCGAATTGCTTGACTCGAAAATGAATGATTTTGACTTTAGTTTTTATCTACACTCGTGGAATATTCATTGAAGTTTGTAGCTTTCTAATTTCAATAAACTTTGAAATTCGTGAAAAAATAGTAATTATGAATTTGCCACTCTCACTCAGGGCTCAAAATTTCGACAATCGGACAAGGAATCTGGACAAAAAATTTCGAAAAAAAAAACGATGGTGTTTTTTCAGAAAGTCGATTTTAGTAATTTAGATGTAAAAAAAGTGATATATATAACGGTAAAAAATTTTTTTGATATTTTTTTCTAAAAGATGACCTCATTCCGCATATTTTGACGGGCGAGCGATTAAATTTGGATATTTTGCCTTGGAGATATTTGCATTCGAAAAATCGGTTGACGACATTTTTAAAAATTCATAACTAAATAAATAATACCGGCAAAAATCTAAAAAAATTGTCAAATGTTGTCGTCATCATGTACTTTAAGGAAAAAAAATTTCATCCAAATCGAACACCGGTCGGGTTAGAAGTGGCCGGTTTCACGTGGAATCCCTCATATACATGTATAGACACGCCGATGGACGAGCATGATGCGTTCAAAGGGTCCACAGATTGCACCGCATCAGGGTCGCATGGAGTGCACGGGCTTCGGATCACGGGGCAGGGCTTGGATCCAACACGTTGCATGCATACCACGGCTACGTTGAGTGAACCAAAGAACGAGAAGAGGGCAAGCGATCGAGCCACGCTCGGCTGCCACGTCGCTGACCCCAAGATTAATGGTGCTTTAATAACGTTAATTGAAGCCCTTAGAAGAATCGATACAGCCGCGATCGGACCGTATCGCATCGCGATATCGATCGATCTTATGATAAATAGTCAGCGGCACTGCGGGCGACCGTTCCCGACGCCTGAGCTTCGCCATGCCCCCGCCCCCGCGGCTCGTTTCCAACCCCCCTACGGCTCAACCCGGCCTCGGATCATCATACGCTTTGTATTCGCTTGACTCGATCGAGAGTACCGGAGCAGACGTGATCCCGAGATCGCGAATCGCATCTCGAACATCGCCTCGCCTATTTCATTCTTTCGTTCTCTATCAATACCGCTCTGCGTGACCTTTCGTTCGATTACTTTTATTTCTCTCGTTATACATTCGCGCGTTATCCATTATATCTGTTCATTTTTATCCCGTTGCTTCATTGTTCATTAATAGTTCGTAGTTTTGAAAATTTATTAGTCGTAGTTTTAACGAAAGAATTTATTCGATGAGTTATTGATTTTGGATCGCGAGGTATATGTTTAAGGTTTTCCATTGATAAATAATTATTTAACACGGTTGTAGGGGTGGAAGACATGGAATAAATCGTCAACGATTGCACAATAGTCAGTCTATATTGAAGCTAAAATTTGACGGCCATAAGAACTAATGTGAATAAATTAAAAAAAGTTTCATTAATTTTTCTTCAATACGTTAGAACGTCGCGCAGCACAGAACGTTTCTTCCTAATTTCGTAATCGATAATTCATCAGCACCAGTGGCTGTTACGCTTTATTTTGCATCGCTCCGAGATGTCACGTGCAACAAATCTCGAATATTGTCGTCCTGTCGTCGTCGTCGTCGTCGTCGTCGTCGTCGTCGTCGTCGTTGTTGCCATCAACAGGTTCAACCACGCTGCGACGGCCACATCGCGCAATCGCGCGAGTCGTTGATGCAATAAAAATAATGCAACGAAATTTCGTAATATCCATCGCGAAGATTGTCGAGATTACACGCTTTTCACGAAGTCACCGAATGCGTAAAGCGTGTAATGGCCACCATCCGAAAGTCCAAAGTCCTTTTCTTTAAGAACCGCAGGAGCGAGTGCTATATTCGCCGACTGACAATGAGAGTGACGGCGCGGGGTGAAAAAAAAAGAGGAACGACGTTCGACCGTGACCCGGCGACGAGTCTAGCTCTAACAATGGACAATGGGCCGAGATGTCCCATGCTCCACATAGGACATACATCGGCTACGGTTCTTGCGGTGTAGTCGCGTGTACGGCATCAGCCATGCGTTTTTTGGCTCGGTGCTCGTTCGCTCGCAATAGACACGCGCGAATCAATCTTTGAGCTATTTCCTCGTGAAATCATTGTTGGAGTACATTGGAACGACGACAACATTTTAATTGCGAGAAATCGCGTGAAATCGCATCGGATTCGGAGAAATTGAAGATTGGAAGAATATCGTTAAAATAATTTGAAATGATAATAAAATCACTCGCATTGGAACTAAAGATTCGTAACTACGAGAT
This sequence comes from Sussaba pulchella, assembly GCA_963971145.1. Taxonomy (NCBI): domain Eukaryota; kingdom Metazoa; phylum Arthropoda; class Insecta; order Hymenoptera; family Ichneumonidae; genus Sussaba; species Sussaba pulchella. Next base: position 17,151,533 of record OZ020168.1, read on the forward strand.
ATTGTTTGAAACTTGAATGAAATTAATTGAAATTCGAGAGAAATTACCGTGGGTGGATTGAATTTAACATGGAAATTGTTTGAGTGATGAATGAAATCACTGGAATCTTGCGAAATCGAGAGAACCGTAAAATTACACGCACAGTGGACTCGGTAATGAATATACCCTCACCCAATTCTTCTAGACAAAATATATATCATTGCTTAAATTAATTGTGAATGAATATTTTTACGATTAATTTATGTACATTTTGCTATAATAATTCTACATGGAATTGCGTCATGGGAACACGTACGATGGATACGTACTCGCATTGGCTGGTAAATCTTTTGTCAGAATGTATTCAATACCCAAAATTAATCAATATCAAATATTCGTTTTTTTTCTTTCAATTCCCATAAATTTTGCTATAATTCCAAATATAGAATTGCGATATCGACATGAGTCACAGATACATGTACCAGCTGGTAATCGTACGTATCATTACGCCACCGCCACCACCTACATCATTACCAACGAGGTAAAAAAATGAAACTCTCATGACCGGCAAAAGTGTTGTCGCTAATTGTCCTGACGCAACACGTCTCCGAGCCATTGTCTCGTGGTTTGAAACGCCATGAGAAGATATCGTCGCGATACATGGAAAACTACATGCGCGAGTTAAGCAGTTACTGATTATAGTTGCCGGTGTTTGTGCTGCTGGTGCTGCTGGTTGCCGTGCTTTGTGCTGTCCGGGTGGCTGTGCGGGGCATTGAAGTTCCGTTGATGTTGAAGGAGTCTGAGCTGATGGGAAGTCACGACGAGGTGAGAGACACCTAAGACGATGAGAAGGGAAGGAGGCGAGCCAGGCCATGTAACTTTCCGAGTGTTGGACGACGTTTTACAATTCGTGGGGTCGACGTAACCGATGCCGGCTGGGGCATTGTCGGACGAGCGAACTGCACGGGTGACTATGGGTAGGTGGTAGGTTGTAGGCAGATGGATATATGGTACATCATGGACGGTCGACGTACAGGCCTCGATGCAACACACCCTGGACTCAACGTGTTCGACGATGTATTCACTTTTTCAGAATTATTATCGTTGGAATTAATACTCCGTGATGGTTCATTGTGTGATCCGTCGACGCTTCGATGTGACTCGGATCGACTGGGATTCGTTCGAGCGGAGCCTATGAACGACGGTGACCACAGATTCTTTACACGGTTTTAGAACCTCGTAGCCGGGGTCCTGGTAAATGTCGAGAGTTTCGGGGGAATGATTGTGCATTGCGGAGACCCGTGTCGTGTATTTTTCTAGATAAATATATAAATATATATCATTGTTAATCAGTGATGCCACAGGTGTGCTTTATCAAACGTCGGATAAGATACCCGGCTTTCACTCGCTCGGGATCGGCGAGGACGTCGAAAGGGTGATGCGACTCTTAATACTTAAAACTTTCGAGGTATAGAAATTATTGTCCGATTTGAAATTTTCACGCGAAGATTTTATACCGAGTCACTCACAGTCGATTAAAATTAATCAATAATCGTCTCACCGAAACATCGATACCTCGAATACGTGTACATTAAAATAGAACCTATTGCAGCGATCGAACATCTTTCTACAGAAAAATGCAACTACCCAGAAATGTCCTGTACCTACGCACCTTACACCGGCAATAAAAAAGTAACGATCATCAAAAGACGACCGAGGCCGCCTTTTTGGTAACGATATGATATCACAATATCATGAACACATCACATTCACACCCGACGTGAACCCATTGTGAAAAGAGTCGTAGCCTCTTCACCACGACAAAAGCTTGAAACCCGAATCGATTCAACATGTGGAGTCATGGTAACGAAACATTTCAAACCCCTCGAGGGTCCTATCGCGGTCGAAGCGTTCGTGAGGCAAAAGAGAGATACGAAAAAAAGGCATCACGCGCGCCACCCACGCGACGTCTTTTGACGCCTGTGACGAGACCAGTTTCTTTGGCGGAATCTTCGGAGCTCGGCCATCGGACCACAGCTTAAGGTTCATCGAGCTTTACAACAGTGAATATTACCGTGTACGCGCGGTGCGGACAGTTCGTAGTCGTTCTCGCGGTCTATTCTCGTGTACTCTTCGACTTCGTATTCTAGCGGTATTGTACGGCACGAGTCCGGGGGCCTTGCGGCGTGTGTTGGCCCTTTGGATATCTCGACCGTGACAGATAATACAATGGGTCTAATACGGCGAGATCGGGGCGAGCGGTGAAAAGGGTAAGATAGCCGACTGGTCAGCCGCGTTTGCAACGGAGCTTGACTGTACGTGCGGTATGTGTGTGCGTGTGTGAGAGAAAGGGGGGGGAGGCAGAGGAAGGGGCACTATAGTATAGTGAACCTCTGGTACGAATGAATGGACGACGCCGAGTGGATCTCTATCTTATCGGATCTCTCCCAGGGCTCCACCGAGCCTGGTTGCGTGTAACGCTTCGACAGTGGTTCCCATTATTCCAAGCAACACTCCACCCCTTCACCGAACCACCGGATCCACGATTCTCTCGAGAAAGATCCCGGCGCTTGTCTCGCATACGCGTCTCATTATACCTTTCGTTTGATACACCTTTTGCCTGCGAATTCTCGCCACAACCATACACACCCTTATATATTACTCGATCTTCGTAAGGTCGAATGAAAGATAGCGGCTCTATGCTAAATTGACAATTTTTTTTTACCGTTCGAGGATCGGAGAGTAATGCGTACAAGAGGTTCTGTTCCGTGAGAACAACCATTGCATTATCGAACGGTTTCGAATTTTTTTTTGTTAATACTGGCTTTGATATCTTCGATTTTGAGATACGAGATGCGTGATAAATTTGGGAATAAATTATTTCCCTCATGTAGTCTTCATGGATTGATTATTGACGGATAAATGTTCCATCGTCACTGCAGTGAATTTGCTCAAAATCTATTGCGAAACTGAAAAAAAAGTACCGTTCACAATAATCATAACAGACGAGAATCCTCCACTCTTTACATTGCAAACTCCAAAGAGGAAAAAAATAAATTATAATGACAAAAACTTGTCCGCTGACAAAGCAAAGCTAGAACGAATATGTCAGGCTCGACGAGACGTGACAGAAATTAACACGAGAGATGCGACACTTCCGGTGTGTTGTTAACTGTAACCAGGAAAATATGGATTTCCTAATGGCACATCGATCGTCTGTGGCTTTCTGGCCCGGGTGTGAAATAGCGCCACGGATTTATGTGGGTTAGGGCGTCGTCCGTAACACACTCGGAGTACCTATGCATATCGAGCACAGACGTGCGAGAAAATTCACGAGCTTGCGGGCATGCATGAGCTCCGGCCGCGTCGCTGCAGCGCCGTTGCGGCGTCGTGCCGTGTTTGAGCCCCACAAGACCCATCGTGACTCATGCGAGGTGGTCCATGGACTCACTGCCCACCTAATCCGGTGTAGTACTCACGCGTGGCCAAGAGTACCCGAGCGCGTGCTCGAGACCGAGCGAGAGCATGAGGCGAGTACGCCCGGCCCTACCGTAGGAAGCGACGAAGCCGAAGAGGATGAGGGAGAACGTGAATACGTATTTGTGGGATCGAACAGGAGGAAGAAGCGAGAGGCAGGGGGAGAAATACGCCGAGGAAGACAATGAACGAGCGCGACGCCCGATTGCTCGTCTTTCATCTCGCGAGGGAGCAATGAGCGGGATAGTCGGACGTTGTACGTAAGAAAGACAATGCGGGCGTGGGCCCGGTGTGGTAGCATCGTCAATGTTCGCGGCAAACGGGGTCAACGTGACGAGACTCCCGTGAAATTTAAAAATAAAAAAATATAATAATAATGGATAAAATCATGTAAATGTTGATTCACGTTGAATTGATGTTAAATTTTATGTTTTTTATGTTGTATTTACGTTAAGTTTACGTTGAATTAGCGATTGACAAAATAATTTACATTCTCGATAAATAGCGGTTGCGATTCGTACAAATTTATTTCGCCAATTGGGTTTGGACAATTTATTATATATTTTTAATAACAAAATTGTAACTATATTTATGTTTCTAACGCATACGAATGGTGTTACAGTCCGGCCTCGATTGCCGATAAACCCTGATTGGCCGATCAGCCCCCACTATGTGCGACATATCGACATGCGGTGCGTGGTGGGGCAACCGACGGGCCAATCGGTGATCGTGGCAGCTGCGCGGAGCTCGCATTGCCTCTAGTGCGCAACGTGCTCGTGTAGCCGATCTTTCGCTGCTAGGGTTTCGAAAAATTGAGGTCGTGGCTTGTATCGGCGTTTATTCTCGCTCCGTTAAAATCCGTCTTAACGCTATTTAGCCTGTTAATACGTATATAAATTTGCAGATGTGTTGCCGAAGCAATCATAGACTTTTCCTTTCATTCAAACGGCCACGCAATCAAGCACTGGTGTGACTCAAGATTCAAGATCCTTCACATCCGTTTACCACTGCACGAGAGAAATTAGTGACTGCGGAGCTGCTCCGAGCGCGGTCGTGTGCATGAGACGGCGAAGGAAGCCAGGGGGCCCTCGTTGGGAGAATCCTGTGTGGTACGGAGCGAGAGGGTAACAAGGTGCGGGGGAAGAAAGACCCGAGAGCCGTGTCTGTGTACGTAATCTAGTAGAATGTAGGTGCAGACTAAGACCTTGGAAAGATTTTTACCATCGTGATCGACCTGGTTACCAGTGCAACCGAGTCTTAGTTAGGTAGGTGTATGTACTGAATAGAGTAGCTTCCATGTGATAATAATTTTCACAGTAGATAAACACATTGTGACATCGACCGCTGACTGCGAATTATATTATTTCTTTTTTTTGTTACAAAATTCGGTGATAAAATAATTCATTCGCAATCCAAAAACAATTAATATTTTATTTGATATTGTTCTTTATTTATTCCATTTAATTATTAAAAGCATTTATAGACGGCTATATTTGTAAAATCCTGGTTTTGTAGATTTTCACTCTGTCCCCACATATTTACGTTCAGCATGGAACCATAATCGCTGCATATATGTGGGACAAGACGAAATTCCCAGCCATCGACGAACTAGTTTGGAAGAAAAAAAATTTGTTCGAGAATATTGAATTGCCAGGGAAAAATAGTGACAGTAAAATTGATCTTAACCACGTGATTATAGAGGCGCACAGGACGATTAACAACTAAGATAGAATATAGCTACGTTCTTTCATCTTCGTATATATAATTGAGATCTCCACCTTTGACGAACCGCTCGTTTCGCACGTCAACGTGAATCGCCTAGACAAACTCCAGCCTTTTACCGTTTTGCTGAGCTAGCGTTGGGTATTTATTATTATTATTATTATTATTATTATTATTATTATTATTATTATTATTATTATTATTATTATTATTATTATTATTATTATTATTATTATTATTATTATTATTATTATTATTATTATTATTATTATTATTATTATTATTATTATTATTATTATTATTATTATGATTATTATTATTATTATGATTATTATTATTATTATTATTATTATTATTATTATTATTATTATTATTATTATTATTATTATTATTATTATTATTATTATTATTATTATTATTATTATTATTATTATTATTATTATTATTATTATTATTATTATTATTATTATTATTATTATTATTATTATTATTATTATTATTATTATTTTTTTTTTTTAAATTATTATTCGATTGCTCGTAACTTGGAGCCTCGAAGTAGCCTTCAAAGCTGGCAGTGCAGCTGAGTCGACCGTCGTGCATTGCCAGGAACGCGTAGTTTGACTCCAGGTTATTCCTCCGTCTCAAAGTCTTCGGCGTGATCGAACCGACGAGTTCACAAGCCCGGAAATAATCCACTCCGCGGTATCTGCGACACGCATACATCATACACGGTTCGTAGTTATATTTTTCAAACGGGTAATAATGTTCGAACTTATGTACGTTTTCCACGCGTTCACTTTGTAATTTAAGCACGACACGGAATAACGCGTCTTGGCCCACGCACAAAACGTTTTATACATAACACACGATCCGGGCACGCTTCGTGGCTGTTGAATCGTTATATGTATCGAGACGCGATTATATTCGTATCCCGAATGGCCACGACGGAGTTGCCACTTTGGGATACGAGCCATTGTTCTCCCGTTGTAAATTCTCGACCGTTGACGCGCTCGCGGGGTCCAATTATTCAGGAATTTGTACCGAGTAGCACTCTTTTGTCACAGCCATTACGTCCCAGATGGATTCTCATTTCGACCATATTCACACGTGAAAATTCATTGATACGAACGATATTTTATGTTTGAAATAAATTAATGAATACATCATTGTACTTCCTTATTGTATTGCTTAATTTAAGTTGCGAGTATGTTCATAATTTTTTTTCAAACTCGGTTTTGCTGGTCCCATAAAATGGCCAGCAAAGCTGTACGCTCAGCACTCTCTTCCTTAATTTGTATTGTTTTCAATTATTCACGTCTTTTGTACCAAGTAGCAATCTTTTTCGTCACACATCGTCGTATTTTAAAACATTCACGCACGAATGAAACATAAAAAAATACCACCCCGTGTACAAGTTGAAATTTTTCGTCTCATTCTCATCACACATAGAGAATCCAGAGCGTTGAAACGAATTTCCATTTATTCGGGCGCTAAAACCCGCCGCACACACATTAAGAAAAAAAAAACCCGAAAAAGCTTTTAACCGTCTCAGGCGGCACATTTCTTTTCCTTTGCGGTAGAGGACAGGGGATCCAGTCCTTTGTAGGATTTCCTGTGGGGAAACACGTCGGACGAACCTCAATAAAATGTTAACAGCGATCGTATATGGCGAACCGGAGCGCGTGTAACACATTTCTGAGGTTCAATGTGATTTTTCACGTAGGCCGCAAACAATACCGAATCCATTCCAGTCTTATCCTTCCGTATCTGTTTACCTGCCCGCAAAGCGGACCGTGAGCCCTAATTTTATGGCACATCGCCGCCGCCGTCGCCACCCCGCCCCCCCCGCCCCCTCTTCGCCCCCTCATCCGTCGAATAGCCGCTGCGGGAAGTGCACTACTATTACCAATGGTTCACGTCGGCAATGGACACTGGCTAATGGTTCGAATAAACGAAAGAATACGCACCTGTTTTCCGTCGTAACGCCCTTAAGAGACCGCGAATAACCAGCGCACGTTGATGATCGATTATTCTTTCGTTATTACATGTTTACCTGGTTTCGGGTTGTGGAAACCGCGAAGCGGTTGCAGTCGGTGAACAAAAAAAAATATATATACACACAATCTTTCCGTTGAGCCGAATATATTTTATTGTGCCGGCGAGGTATATTGCACGTCCTTTGCGCAAGCTCAAAGGTGGTCTCGTAAATGAAGAGAAAAAATACACGAACGGCAAGCTCGAGCGATAAATCGAGGTAGACGCTTAATTCCCTTTATTGCCCCCCAATGGGCAAACGTTCGGAAATCTCTCGGCTTTGGAGTTTTCCGATTGCACCGGTGAAATTTCGTTTCAAAGGTTTATCCGCATATCTGTGGTATTATCGGGGAATGCCGGGGTAATGTGGATAATCGGACAATGAGGATCGGTATTTGTTACAAAATATTTAGGAGGGGTTTCTTTGAATAATGCTTTAATATTTATAGAAAAAATAACGAGTACATCCTTGAAATGTAAATGTATTTGAAATACGTTTTCAAACAAATAAGTATGATTATAATTGTATTATAATTGATTCTAATATTCATGAGGAATTATAATCCATGATAGTTTAATAACCAAATTATTTCAAACATATTTTCGTTGAATGAATGCCCATTCTTGCTTACAACTTTCAGACCCGTGAAATAAAAAAAAAATTGTCCATCGATTTTGAGAAAGAAAAAAAATATTTCACGAACCATAACGTCGCAATATTGACGATCGGACTGTAGCCTCGTCGATGGCTTTGTATCAAGAGACCTCGTGGGTGATACTCAGTTTTTAAATCGCTAATCATCATTGTCGCCCCGATCACGCACAAACTATATTTGTCTCGAGCACGAACGTAAATTCCAGTAAAAAAAAAAATTCAGCGAAGGCGATCTCAAGCAATTGAGATCCCCGTGTCGACGCCCGTTGTTTTTCATTATACGATTTACTCGTACTTACGCTCGTACCTGGCTGCGGGGATAAAGAGATTTGACTCGGGGACAAGCGACATCTTCGCATCGATATGAAGAGCTTGTCTTCCGTTCGTGAACGACGGAGCCGTGCGATTCGTGTGTCTTCATCCACACGCGTTGCCACAAACGTACGCCCATCGAACGTTTGATCGTCGGTCACGTTTCGCGGCTATCGCGTTCGCCATTCACGTTCATCGTCGTTGAATGTTACCGTGAGCTATTTTCCATACGTTACTATTTCGTTTCAAGTCCAAGAATTTCGACCATAAGATATTTTAACGAGACTTACATGTTGGTATGCGTGGCGACGAAATGAAAAAAAAATTTGGTACTTCCTTTCTGATTTCTGAGATTTCGCGTAGATTAAATTTTTCACGTTGAAAAAAATGTCCGATTGGCCGACGTAATTCGATGATGTTAATAAAAATAAATCGATCGATGGGACAACATTCCACGTCCCACAAATTTTCGAATTATTTTACATTTATTGATTCAATTATATGTATAATTGTCAGAATTCGTAATCCATTTCAAATCACAATACCTATGTGTTATTCTCAATTCATGACAAATTATTATCTCATCCATTGTTTTTTTTAACATTTTCTATGTTGTGTCCAAAGAAAAACAAAATTCAAATAATTCAAACGATTTTATCTATAATTACGATTAATTTAATCCGAGTCATACGTTTATTCTGAGTTGCACGCGGAGGATGAATTCAACGGTAGCGCAAAGTTGGTGGCAATATACGACGAGTCGAAGAAAGAACAGGTAGTTGCAATAAAGTGCGACCGGAGAACCGCCTCCCTTGCAGCAGCAGCAGCAGCAGCTGCGGTGCTCGTCACATCGCGGAAAAGTGTCTTTTCTTCGCGCCGGTATGAGCAACGAGGCCACGGGAATCGCGGGGGCGACATCATCGCCAAGGAACGGAGCAACCAACCGAGTAGTCTGCGTCTGAGTGTGTACAGTACATTCCCACACTAGTCGAATACTCGAATACGCCAGGTTCTCCGCAACGGTGCATCCTACCATGTACACTTTCTGCAAACGACATGTTAAATATGACGTTCGCTCTTTATATCAATCGACATCGGCATCTCCGCAGGAAACAAATCCAGCAATTTATTTCACTGAATGTCAGATTAACTGAATAATGACTCTTTGAAAGCAAAATTCCCGGGAAAATGTAAAATTATATGAAACATTCGAAAAATCATGGTGCAGTTCCTGATCTGCCCAAAATCCTGTGGATTATACTCATCAGGGTGGGCGTTAAAAAAAAAGTTATCTTGCTCCTTGAGAAATCTGAAGTTGACCTCGAAAAAAAAGATCCTCTGAATTTCAGCTCTATATCTTAATCGTAAGGTGCGCCGGTGATTTTTTTTTTAAATTCAATTCTTTTCGCTTAAAAATTCGGATTTATTGTATATTTAACGCTGGTTCTTTTGTTTTTAAATTAAAGCAATTTCTTTAAATTAAAGCAAAATCGTATTACTAGAAAAAAAAATAATAATAGTAGTTAAATAATTAAATAAAATTCACAAGCATACCTCAATATTAAAATAGAGAGCTAAAATTTAAAGGATATTCTTTTTTCGAGGTCAACTTCAGATTTTTCAACTGGGAGATTTTTTTTTATTTGAAAAAAAAATTAAATTTAAAAAAATTCACAGACACCTTGGGATCAAGATAGAGGGCTGAAATTTGGAGGATCATCTTTTTTTGAGGTCAACTTCAGATTTCTCAAGGAGCAAGACAACTTTTTTTCTTAACGCTCACCCTAATACTCATACAACATATACCCTCCATAATTCCAATAAAAATTAATATCCGATGAATACGATTGTTTTTTTTTTCCCCAAACAATTAACAAATAAAAATAAACAATTTCATCCGCAAACCCGCGTCTCCGCTTCAGATAAAATTCTACACCATGCGAATGTTGCTCGACAATATAATAAATCACACGAGTGTGCGTGCGACGCACACCGTCGTGAGTACGGAGGCATTATCGTACCTCGAGTCGTTGCGTGTACAGGTACGCGTACGTATACGTCCGCAGTGAGGACAGAACAGCGCATGTAGCCGAGAGTTAGAAGCCCACACGGTAGCGAACATTGTTATTCAAATCAGGCATTGTCTCTCGAACGACCGAACCGGGCAGATGCTAATTTTTCGGTCCCCGCTTATTACACGATCGGCGTTCCTAATGTGTCTGAATATAGATCAGCGAACGCTTCGTAATTTTATCCATGGACATACGAAGATAGGCGTGTGTTTGCCGATCGCAGTGATCGCTGCAGTGCGCGTAGCAGACATGACGAGCGATATTTACCTGGCGTTAGGGGCGTTACGTGCGCACGCGCGGGCGCGAGTTAATGCGTTCGAAGCTCAAGGCGTGTGGATTCGTGCGGTTGCGCGCGAGATCTCTCGTGGTTCACGGTTTGATCGACATCTACGAGGCCCACGTCGAGCCGCGATCGCGCGGGCGCGCCGTTGTGCGATTCATGCGCGAGCGTCGACGGCCGCAACCCTAGAAATGGGGACAGTACACGCGTTCGAGCTTGCATAAATCATTGTTACTTTACTCACCGAGAGACGCGGACGGACCGGCGCAATATGGGCATGTATATTGCGACCTTTGAACTCGAAAATTATACGTCCCAGACGTCACCTTTCTCAATCGATCGACAAGCTTCATGCTTTCGGATCGCGGTTTCTCGCGCAGAAAGGTAAAACATTAGACGTCAATCAACTTGAAACCATGTGGAAAGGCACGAGATTCGACGTATGAAAATCCCCCGAGGAAAAAAATTATGTATAGTTCAAATATCTACTACGTATAGAATTGGGCGTATATAGTTTATATATAGTCTACGGGTGTGCGATAAAAAAAATCGAAAGATAAATATAATAATGCCAAAAATAATAATAATACGATTCTCTTTGATATAATATAATAATATATCCGAAAATTATATATAATCTATAACATTATTATGATGTCATAGTATTATTATTATTACTATATTATTATAACATTATTATAATATTATAATATACTATATAACGTACTATATAACTTATGTATGGAATTGAGGATATATAGTCTATATATAGGCTGTATATAGCTTATACATAGACTATATATGCCCAATTCTATGTAGAGTCAACGTATGGTCTATGTATAATTTTTTCACTTCGTAATTTATGTAGCGTTTTCGGGAAATAACTCGACTTCCGCGCGATTCCTGTTGATTGAACTTTCACTTATTTTCTCTCATGATTATAACAAAAATTAATGAAAGACCAGCAGTTTCGTTCGTCGATTCAAAGATCGAACATCGTAGTTCAATAAAATTCGTCTTAAAAAAAAAACTCGCATTTTCCGAATGCGTTAAATTAGATCGAATCGAAATAATCGTGCGATCAAGCGTGATTTTCGGTCGAAACTTCGCTCGATACCCCGAGAAATCGGTGGCTCGTCGGACTCGTTGCACCGACGACGATATAGAGACATAAAGAAGAGACGTGCGACATCCTGCCCCGCGGGCGGGCATTGGCGAGGTATAAATCATCGACGCAAGGATTGCATTTCAATGCGCGGTACAACCGTGATAGTACGGACACACCGGGGCGGCGCGTCTCGATCGATCGACGATCCATAGGCGCGCGGACTCGCGTTGCGCACACTTTCCGTTGTAACCCCCGCGTTCTAAAAGCGCTGCGTGCGTTATGCGACCGTCAACGACGTCGCCACGACGAAGTTTTATGCAGCGTACGCGTTGCACATGTCCTCCGGCTTTACATACACACGCTTGGCCTATAAGCCTACAAGCAAAAGAGTCCTCGGAAAATACGTCGAGCGTTACGATGAAACACAACGACGAAGCTTCGAAACCAAGACGATGACGATCATCTATCTCTTCGTCGGTCGTAGAGGCGCTACAAACCCTCTCGACGCGTTGTCTCATCCACGCTCTTCTCGTTACTAATGCAGGGAACGCGTATCCGGCGAACGTTCGGCCCAGGACGAGCTCTGACTTTTATTCTCTTATTTTTTTATTCTTCTTCTTCGTCGTTTTACATTTTCTTTTTACTTTTTCTTTCTTTCAATGTTCCTTTTGTTCATTCTTCCTCGAGAAAAGTCGAACTGTACGGGACGTAGTGAGAATCGAAACTGCTCGTTTCGATTCGTCCCTATTATAACATGTAGGAGTAGCGCGCTTGCTTACACGTAATTTTCTTATGTCTCCCATTCTTTCCTCATCAGCTTTGTTCCGTTGCTCACCGACCGGAGCCTGTGCACTACCGGCTGAGTCATGCATATACCCACACGATAGGCGAAGAATCGTTAAACAGTTTTCTACGGAACACACGATATATAATATTCAATATATTGTTAGATGAAAGATCAATGGGTACACAAGATTTTTTTTAAAATATTTATTTACACGATATTGTTGGAATTTGTTGATTTTAATAATTCAAGATGTTAGGGAATTATTGTTTGTGAGAGGCGTGTAACTTGTAGAAATTGCTCTAAAATTTTTATTCATAGCTCCAGTGTCAACGAAATTTTATCAGATCGATCGTATTAACGTATACAGGCGTCGAACTATTTTTTTGCAGCTCGATGGACCGTCGACGAACGTCAGAACCAAACGGTCCGCCGTACCACGTGACCATTTTTTGAATTCAAGAAAAAAAAAACAACCAAACAATCGTAATGATTCTATATAGTCATAGAGAAAGACTTGTGGTTTTTTCTTTAAAAGTAAAATAAAATAGTGACGATGTAAAATCAGCGTGATAACTTAAACGTAATAGCTTTATCTGAAATCCAGCCGACTGTTTGAAAGTAGATCGTCGCTCAACCTCCGTGAAAATAGCCGCGTCGAGGCATAACGCGAATATCGCGCTCTCGGAGCCGGATAAAAAAAAAAAAAAAAAAACGCGCATTCATGAACGTGCGACCGCAGTCGCCACGCTGCGTATCGTTGTATGAACGAACGCGTACGAGAACTGCCCGCACGCACTACCGCTGGGCGTGTCCCGTGCAACACCCGGCACGTGGATCGCCGCACCAGCAGCACCATCAACCGCGCGAATTGCACCGGCAACGGATATACTACTCGTCGGGCTGCACGCGCGTATGAGCGAATGCGACATGAACCAGCGTCGAATCCACACGAGTCGAGAGTACGAGTCTCCTGTCAACGACTCTTGCACGTCGCGATGAAAGCCAGTTCGCATGTGCCTCGTGCGAACGCGCAACGGGCTTCGATAGACCCGTCGACGAACGTCAATTCTCGCTCACGATTTCGCGATGTGCGGTTCCGCAACTCGAATAATTTTATTCACGAACTCACAGTTGTATTTCTAATTCCATCGGAAATTTTTTTTCCAAAAATGATTATCAACCTGATGGATAATTGACGCGTTGCTTCATAATTGTATGGATTATTTACATTTTTAATTGTCATGTATTTTTAACAATTTTATTAAATTGCAACGGTAAAATTTCTGCCGCTATATATTTCATATTTCCGTTGATTTTTCTTCACCCTTCAAATAACTGGTTTGTCAAGAAGATGATCGACCGAACGGAACGTATATTAATACAGGCAAAGTCGTGTTTGATATTTTCGTACGGGTTTAGCCGTACGGTGAAAGATAACTGACTGGTTAGGAGATGGTATTAGACGTTCGACAGGTATATCGTGACTCGGTTCGGGTTTTGAACCTCAGAACGCAGAGCCAATCGAGTTTCCGATGCCACGGGTTTCAGGATTGAACGAGGGAAGTTAGACGATGATGTGCCGAGAAGAGACCGTTGCGGTACGAAACGATGGAGAAAATAATGAAGACGTCGTGCCGCGGATAATCATAGGTGATTTAAGCCTCAACTTTGTTAAATATGAACGGTGGTCGCGCTGGTACCGATAATTTAACTTTTGACATTATCTGGTTCGAGATAACGATGGGTGGTTATTACATATATATTACGTGTATATACGCGAGATCCGGAGTTTCGTTCGCCGATAATACGGTGTATAACAACGATTCGCACGCAATTACGCATCGTTATTGCCCGCCATTATCATTAAACTGGCGATAACCCTCCCGACAATAAAACCACACCAGGAGTCTCTTCTTTACCGACATTCAGCCACAATAAATATATCATTTTATCGATCACCGTAATTGAGTAATCTCGACGCATTTACGACACTGGAAATTGTTATACTTATTATTATTTTGTTTTATTTTATTTTTTTCTACGTAATGAATTTTGATGGGAATGTATTCGACGGCGATAACACGATGAAAATCCTTATGCATGAAGATCGTTAGGTGATGACAAAAAACTGCACATTTTAATTTACCAAACGCATGAAAAGTTACGTTTGCTTGTAATTCTCGTTTTACTTTCGAAAATTATATACTCATGTACATAGGTTGAGATATGCCCGTTGAAATTACATGCTTCGATGATGATTGTTATTATTAAACGATTATTGTTGGTTATACATGGCCAGGGTGTATGTTGGATGTCACGAGTCTGAACCTAAGTATTCCTAGCGACTTTCGATGATCCAATTATGAAAGCTGGAGTTACGGAGGCCGAACGCTTGTAGGTAAGATACGAAAATCGTGATTCGTGAAACTATGTACTGGGGGAAACGTTTTGAGTTTCATCACGAGCGTCGCCCTTGGCGCTTGGCTCCGACGAACCGTTTGCGACGTAGTTAAGAGAGTACAGAAAGTACGGAATCAAAGTTTGAAGAATTTCAGCCAATATTAATATTTTTCTCCCACTGTTGCGGGATTAGGCGATGGTGGCGACATTAACATCATAAAGTCGTTTTTGTATTGTGTGCGTCGTCTTTGAGAATCACTTGCGGTAAGCATGATATCTCCGAAACGGCTCATCTGAAATGAAAAAATATTTCATCATCATAATATTCAACGCAGTTCGTAAAAGAAGGTTTCGGCCAAAATTTTGATAATTAAAATAATATCGATTTTTTCAGAAAATTCGATTCCCAAGACTTGAAAAATTTAGTTTTAGACCCAAAAAAATAAATCTTACGATAAATTTTGATCCAAATGAAAATTTCCACGTTCACAAACCGGCTATTATAATTACAAGTAATCTCGTTAAAGAATCGAATCGATCGGTTATTTCCGTCAGACTTACATCGCGCCTAGAAGAAGAAAAATCCCAATTAAAAAAAAAAAGTATTTCGAATGTCAACGTTACAAGCCACGAGCAATCGTATCCACGTAAGATGTTTCTCTTCAAACCCCGGTCCTCCACCAGAAGCCATCAGGACGATCGTCGTAACGCGGTTGGTCGAACCATGTAACTCAATTCATTCGGGATCGATTCATCCAGCCGCAATAACCAATATCTTGATGAACGACGCATTTAAAATTGTAACGCTGTCGAATCAATGAAGCGCGTCGGAATTGATCCATATCAGAGGCGCTAGAGTGTGGCGGCGCGTGCTGCTACCGTGCTGCAGTTGCCGCTGCTGCTGCATCAGGCATAGAGTGTAGCGCCATGCAGCGACACTAATCCGATGCGAGGAAGAATCAAATCAACGCGAGAGAAAAAACATTTGTCCCGAGGGATCTTCACGTTCGGCGCCGCTCTTTAGTCTCGATCGAGGTTCGAAGAAGCCCGACCGTTCTCATATAAACCGATGTAGACGAGGCATTATGTACGAACACAGCGCGCGTGATAGGTGAATGAGAGAAAAAAGGGTATTCATCGGCTCTCATGAAAACCCTCAAAAACTCCGACTTATTTCTCCGACGCATCCAAGCTTTCACGCGCGTGCAAGACGACGCGCTCGCGCGTTGGATAGAAACTCTGGAATTCGGAATAAAGCCTTGTGGAACCGTCGATTTTCATGCATGACGTTGCAACTGTCGGTCTATTGAAAATATTTAACTTCTTCGTTCTCCACTATTAAGGTGCAACATAATTCGACGATTCAAACGAATTCATTGACTCTGAACATTTTTAAGTTACAAAAAAAAAGATATTTGATTGTTGCAAAAAAATGAATAAAAATGAAACAAATCGCCGCATTCCATGCGAGTTCGAAGGCCTTGGATTGCCGTAACGCCTCGAGAAGGTATACGACGGTCAACATAAAAAGCGGCCATTGAGACCACAGACGCCGACCAGGCAAAAATGTATCTCCATACGCATGCGGGGATGGCCGAATGCGTCGGGGTGAAATTTTTTCTCGCAATAAATACGCTCGTACCCGCGCACTCTCGTACGGTCGCTGTAATACCGGCGAGCTATCGGTACATTGCGGACCCACCTCTTTCGCTCACCCTCTTTTTCTCATAACACACGAGAGTTACAAGAGAAGCAAAACGCGAATCCGGTCGGCTAATGCATTCAAATGTATTCTCGGCTGCGTTTACGCGCGACGCTTCATTAGCACGATCGGCCGTGGGGCTCGTGCGAGTCCGAGCGAATCCCGCTCGGACCCGCGGCTGCGCCACCGCGCAAGTTCTGACCGTACAGCCTATGGGCTATCTTGGCCGATGAGACGAAGACAAAACTTTCGCAATTGCCGCACTCGAGTCAAGAGTCATCGCCGCGAAGCCGTTCCCGAGCGAGAGAAACGCCCGCGACCGACTCTCATGCGCAGCGATAATTTAATTATTACGTTAGATTTGCTAATTTAATGCGCGCGCCTCGCAACGCTAGGGGCGTTTCGCTCCGGGACTCGCCCGACGCGAAGGCATCGCGATTTTTAATTTAATTTTTATCTTATTTTTTTTTCTAATTCTCGCGGGGCTACGTGGCTCGGGAACTGAGACGGCGCGGTCTCACCATGGTCGCTAGGGGGGTATACGTGTAGTTAAGGGGGTATGAGTGTAGGTATGTGTGTCATAAATTACGTTTGAAAAGTCAGCGCACCAACTATTAGCGTCTCACCGGAATTCTTCGGGATGACTTGCATCCAAAATGGTTTTTTGGTATTTGATGGGCTTCGGCAACTGATTCCTTTATGAGACCTCAAAATTGCGATTTAGAAGGTTTTTGAAATCTCCAAAATCAACCTTTTCAAACAAAAAAAAAACTGATTGAGATCGATATTGTACAGACGAAATCTTTTTGGTTTTATTTTATATGAACCGTTCCATCAGAGGAAATTAAAATTAAAACTTGAAATTGAAAATGTTTTTATGGAAAAAATGCGTATAAGTGCTTCAATATATGTTGTAATTGATACTGTATGGTGTAATGTAATAGAATTATGTTAGCGTGTGACAAAAATAAAACCATGAAAATCCCGTACTTTTCTCGCAATTGATTAGATGTAACCCCATTAATTTTACATCACAGTAGATTTTTTCGGCTATTAGATTGTAGTTGTTTCGCATCGGAACACGACAATCAACGCCGAGCGCCGGGTGCTCCGTGTTCAATAAATATTTCCGCGTATTATAGTCGTTCTCCGCAGCTCGAGTCGCGGCACCGCGCGGGTGGATTGCCGCACTGTGAGACATCGTACGCCGTAGGTACAGATATTCCGGTGAACGCTCGAAGTACGTTTACGTACGTTGTTTCGGTATATCGTTCGTATGTGTGTATGTGTATCGAAGTGGGCGCGTGCGAGTTACACAATACAAAATCGTAAGCTCGGTGAACTTATGTTGACGTGCTGAGAATATTGCCAATCGCGATTCAACCGACGACCGAGTACGTGAATCACGGTCTTGGACTTTGGATAAAATTATTCTTGTTATCTCGCGCCACTCGATTGATACGATTGAAGCTAAAATGAAAATTCTTAATACTAACAATTGTACGAATGTTAATTGAATATCGTCCTTCGACGTGGTATGTAAAAAAAATAGAGTACGGACAAATAATTTATAGGTTTCGCCCTTTCACATAATTCCTATGACCAGATTATGTATAGAAAGAGATGAAAGTTTGGATAAAAAAATGTCCCACCCTTTATTTTTGGTAAAATTTTGATGGGAAAGAGATTGGGAAAATAAAGTGGAATAAGCGAGGAATTATTCAAAGGTTGAACCACATAATCGCACACGTACACAATAGATACGCGGATAATTCAGAATTGTCGAGGGTGTCCGCGCGGGAGATACACTACACCGACGAGTAATTGAGATCTCGTTGTCAGAAGTGCGAATAAACATCTGAGAAACCCAGTGAAGGAAACGGGAGAAGGTTTTATGTGTAATGCCGGCTAGAAAGTCTCGCTGAGCAGGATAGATTATCCTTCGACTCAATTATTTCCATGCTATCGCGGTTACCCACGTTGCATTATGGGTATACCCATTGCCCACAAGATTTTACGTCTTTGCCGTTGGACAACTCGAGCATATTGTACATTGAGGCGTGTATCGTTAGTTCGGTAACTCGACGGCGTTCGATAGAGACGAACGGGGGGGAGACAGTCTCACTCGGTGGAGTATCGAGTTTCGTCGGCTTAAAGTACTTCGATCGGCGTGGGTGCCTGTGTTGGTTGTCTCGAACGGTTTGTAGACTCATATACAGATATATACCTACTTTTATAAAGCATGGGAGTAGAATAGATTGTAGAGCAGAATATCGAATGAAAAAAATGCTTGGAACCAATTTATTGATCGTACAATAACAATTAAGGCGAGACTGTAGAAACGTTGTGTCTCTTACTATGAATAAATTAGAAATACAATGCAATCGCGATGGAACTGATTCTAAAAAGAACTTTCCCATATGATAAGATGATTAATTTATCGTCGCAATTAATTGTGACTACCTAACAAACAAATTAAATTTTCGAGAGAGAAAGGTCTGAGCCGTTGTTAAAAGCTCACACGGTGTCGGTACTTGCTCGAAAATAAAACAGACGAACGTAGATTGATACAAATGTGAGTGCTTTAGTTTCATTTTTTAATTCAGTCTGCTCGATATTGCACAGTGGACTCAATTACAGTATCGAATCAAAGCAAATAGTAGTTTCGTGCGGGTGAGCTTCTCGTGCTCGTTCGGCCATCGACCATTCTTGCGTTCCTCGCATTGCGCGTGCGGTTTACAAATGTCCGTTGTAGTATTTACAGTCACGAGAGTGATTCGGTGACGTGAATACGTGTCACGTGTAAGCAAATGTACGTACGGGGGACGGTACTGTATATTACACAAAGACCGCGCGTTCCTCGCGCCCCTCAAAGTTACGTGCGATTATGACATCCATGTCACAATCGTGTGTAATACGGTATGGATGTGGATAGGTATACCGATACGTGCCAGTCCATATACATTAGGGTGGCTGGAAAAGAAAACAAAATCTTATTTCAAATGGTAAGCATTGACTACGAAGTATCTTGCATCCGTAGAATTCTGCCTAAAGATGAACCCGATCGGACAATTTTGAGGGGTCACCCACGGGTCTTTAAGTTTTCCGATTTGATTAACATAATTATGTTTTTCCGTAATAAATTATCGACGGAAGTTGCAATCGGATTTCAAAGGTCTGCATGCCATTTTAAGCGGTTTTGAAAGAGCTTTCAAATGGAACTTACGGGATCGACGTAGCTATAAAATTCTCGGAGCTATGATTTTTTAAATGGAAACTTAATGTTCTTCCAATGTTAATCAAATGAGAAAACTTCAAAAATCGTGGGCGACCCCTTAAAATGGTCCGATCGGGTTCATCTTTAGGCAGAATTCTACGGATGCAAGATACTTTGTAGTGAAAGCTCGCCATTTTAAATCGAAAAATTTTTTTTTTTTTTTTCGAGTCACCCTAATATACATATTATGTATATATACAGCGCACGACGCATGCGTGCACGAAACGCCCTCTTTCGGCGACGGCCGCGCCGTCAGCGCAGCAAGCGTGCGATTTTGCAACTTTTAAGTTTTTCATGCCACCGGAGTAATTGCTAGATTCTCAGCGTCATCGACGTTGCGGTCAACGTCGTTGACTCGATCGTCTTCACTCGCGTGCAACCCACGATATCCCACGTAGACGTCCATCCTCAACGTTCGCTCATGTTTCGCAAACAACCGCCCCACTTGCATCCTCGTGTATCGTTTGCGAAAAACCATCCAGCTTTTGTCTTGAGTATTCCATCGCAATTTTTCTTCAGCTTATCGCTTCGTGCATCGAATGAGCATTGATTGATCGTACTATTTATCTTGCAATTGGTGCGGCCGAGCTTGACAATGTTTTTCCCTCGGAGCAGTTCGCGGTTTTGATTCGCTTTTTAATTATTTTTTTGTGTGTTGAAATTAAATGTAGGATACTCGATCAAATTTCGAGGTATTAGTATATTTGTATTATCAGTCTCGTTGAGATAAATCTAATTGTTAATGAGCGTCAGACGCCGTAAGAAATAAATTGATTAATTGATTGATTGACAGAAAAAATTACGATGGACGCATTGGTGTTCGTTTCGTAGTTTTTTCTGATATGTTAGCCAGGCATATTTTGATCTAGCAGCAATTCTTTATTCATTTTAAACTACCGGAAGTTACGGGCATGCTCGGCCGGATGAAACAAAAATTTGATTCGAGCGTTCATAATCTCGTTTAGCTCCACGGCCGGGCAGATCGAACTCGCTTTGTTCATGGAGAAAAAATCGCGGTTCATCGCGATGCCCATACAACCTGCCTTTTACACATAATGTATTTTCACTCTCTCGAATGTATGAGCTGAAATCGCCATTCGAGAGCGTGACGGGTACGGATGCATCTCGGGAAGTCCGATCGGATTAATATCGCACACACGCAACCGCCGCAATCACGTTCTGGTGCACTAATGTCCATCGCACCGTGAACGATCGGAAAGTACCAAAAAATTTCGATATTTCTCGGTTTAGGATTTTTTACGTAAAAATTTTCGATCGCCTCGAGCTTATACTACATCCCGAAAATTTGGAAAACATAATTGAAGTTTCAAAATAATTGATCAAACGTAAATTAGTAAAAAATTGCTTACCTCGTATCATCGAAAGAAAACTGGTCTAACAAAAAAAGTCTTTCACGGAAATTGATGACATTTTTGACAATAAAGATTGTATTTAACATATTTTAAAATTCATCCGAAAATTGTGTCTAAATACAATTTTTTCAGGATTAAATTAATTTTCATATCAATAATATTATAGAGAATTTAGTAATAAATTTTTGTATGTTTAGTGACTCGAGGGTGAGCAAGAACAAAAATAAGAGACAAGGAAGACAGGACACCGGCGTAGCTCTCGGATTCTTCTCGTCGTTTTCTCTGTCAGTTTCTTAATCGTAATTGTTTTCCGACTTAATACATTTATAATGTCGAGTCATCAACTCAACCAGGTTCTGATTGCTGCGCGATTACGCGCCCATCGAGGCTGTGGGTTTTGCCACTGCGTTAACGAGCTTGCGACTGTTCTCGAGAACGCCGGAACGAGACGGCGGTGGAAGCGAGAGGGAATTGCGAAGACGCGGCGAACGTTCGAGCGAAGCTGAGAGGTATCTTGCGTGGACCGAGAAGAGCCCAGAACTTACGGTGGCAAGCGCTATTACTGTTCGCAAACGATGTAATACACGCTCTGTGCTCATAGTCGCTTGGAAATGAGAGAAATTATTATTTTCACCGAGATAATAAGCCGCAGCATCTCGCTCGGTAAATCAAGTCGAGCCAAGCATCTTCGTTCGCCTCTGAATGCGTTTCGACAATTTCCATGCTTTAAAAGCTTTACCATCTCTGATTTCTCACCTTTCTGTCGTTTATTTAAGAGTCATCGGTTAATTGTTGATTACTGTTCATCGTCTCATTGTTCAAAATTTGTCACCGTTCTGTATTGGACTGGGAAAATTCTTTTTCGAGGAATAATCAATGGGACACCTCCTGTGTTATGTAGAAAAAAATTACTGTCAATGCTTTCGGTATGATTCCAGCTGAGAGTCTCATCCCCGTTGGAGAGGCTGTCGCGTCCATCGCGGTCCGAAATCTCGCGGATACAAAGCGTGAGAGACAAACACGGACGAACAGAAACACGGTAGTTGGTTGTGTCGGTAAACAAGAGAGATCAGCTATCTCGATTATTATATTGAAACTGTCGAATAGAAAGTTTGGTTTCAGATTTCCCGATAACGACTCTACGGAGTCAAACCATAGAAGTTTGGATTATAAATCCTCTGCCTCAATCGGACATTTCAATCTGACTCTTACGCTGATCTCGTCGCACTATCGCAGGCGACTTACTTCTCCCAAACGACAATGAAAATATTTTTTTTCATTTTTCTTTTTATAATTAAACGATTCATTAAAAACATGTTACAGCAATGGGTCACAATTTTATAAATCATTTCAATATTTTTTTTTTTTTTCATTTCCGACGGGAACTATAATTATTATAAAAGGTGCGTGATTTCGAAAAAGAAAATGGGATTAATTTTTTTTGGACGTTCATGAGTTGTGTAATGTTGTTGAAAGTATTTCGTCATTCGTAACTGGAGCGTTTCGGTTTGTACGAGAGCAACGAGAGCCGGAGAACAAACGAGACTCATCGGTAGGCGACGGGCGAGGAATATGATTTCGTTTTCATATTCCGGGGGCGGCCGCGCGAGTCTGCATGACAATGAGCGGAGCGCCGCTCGCCCGGGGCCTCAAGGACCGAAGGGGACTCCACTTTCTTACGACCGGAAGCGAGGGGGGCGCACGCGTATCCGGCGATGTGGGACGCCTCGTGGAGGTTCGTCTTATACTTTCGTTGCCTGTGTTTCATATTCGTTTCTGTGCTCTTTTGGAGACGGTTGACTTGAGGCCGTAAGTAAAGTCACACAGTTTTGACTAATGAAATAATGGCGACGTTACTAAAATGGCTCACTCCACATGTTTTGAACTGAAAAATAGATCATTTTGTAATTAAAGTTGAATTATAGAGAATCACGTTGCCGTAAAATTGAAATTTGGATAGGAAAATCAAAACATGTTTACCCCATCGAAATACTAATTATTTAATTTAATATTTTTATTTCGCAAATTATTTCATTTTGTTGTTGATTGAATTGAGTTCGCAAATGAATTATCTCGTGAAAAATGTTGATAATATTGATACCCAAAAATGTAATAATCATAGCTATTAGTTAAAACAAATTTAACGGTTGATAAAATATCAATAAAAATATCTGTGTCTTATAAAACTGACTCGCCAGCCCGGAAAAACACACAAAAAGTACCTGCACATGTGTCTTTTCACGTGTGTCTTACGTTACGTGTAATCTCGAGAGACGCATGCTGCGTCACGGTTTGTAAATAAATCGTTCCCACTCCTAGTTCGCTAAGGCGCTTCACGGTTCTTCCGGGACGGAGAGTCAGGATCCTCAGAGTTATTAGGAATCAGATAACGAGAGCGCCGGGGGTAACACACCGGTGGGGCTGACGGGGCGAACGCACCGTTACCCTGATGCTGCTGCTGCTGCTGCTGCTCCCGCTGCATAAGAAACGTCACCGGTAGCCCACCTGTCCCTTATTGCGTGGTCGAGAATAAATCGAGCCCATACCTACAGTTCCCAAGATTCACAAGTAGATCTGATCCCCACAGATCGAGAGATCGTAAATACCACGTTTCTCTCGTCGATTCAAGATCCAGCCTCAACGTTTCTGTTGTTTAAAAATACTTCTTTGTTTTTTTTTTAATTCATTTTTATTCTCGCGTTTTCTCTTACACTGCGCAATCTTTCAGAGATTCTGTTTTACTTTCACCTCAGCTACTGCCTTGTCAAATACGCAATGACCGCTGTCCCAGGTTCATAAATTGCTGCGGTTGCTTTCGTTACTTCCTATTGTTTCTATTTGATCCTAAACCTGTATTTCTTTGACAATCCCAGCGGGGACGAAAAACGAAAAGTCCGGAAAAACACAAGGTTTTGTTTTTAAAAATTGAATTTTATTTTCTTCCTAAATACTTGGCATTGAATAACACACGGCACCGTTGATTGTTGAGTAAGTGTATTGAAATCTGGTCGTGATTTTATAATATTTTTTACGCCCCCTCGACGTAATTAAGGCTTCGGGTGCGGGTCCCATATACATGTAACTTTCTCCGCTCGCTGTAACTCAAAATTTATTCCTTCGATAACAAAAAAAAAATGAAATATTTTCTATGAGTTGATGATTATTCATTGCTATTTTACTCTAAATTATGCACAACCATAATCTACCGCCGTGCACGCGAATATGCTGTGAAATTTTATTTTTTTTTCACTCTTAACTACAGATAGTCCGAGCCCGCATCGCGATACGCGCCTGCATTCTAAACGAGTGCACTACTCACTCTCTGGTCGCCATAACAAGCATTGTGCTCATACATATACGAAAAAAAAATGCCATTAGCGCGCTGCAATACTTGATACACAATCGTGCTCTTAATTCTCCTTATCAACAGCCCGTACGTACATCGAAGAAAATTGTTTGCTCTGCCACATGCCGTTGTGACAAACGTTTCGACATTCCGTCGTTTATCTTGATCGAACTTTGTTGAACTTTCAAAATTTCATATTTAATATGTGGGCAACGAGTCTACCAACAAATCCAGTATTTTGATGAGACGAAAAAAATAATGATGTTACAAAAATCAGCAATATATCAAGGAAATAATTCTTATTTCATTGCTACACATGTAACGTAACAAATATAAATCGACGTATATTTATCATTCCGTTCGTTATAAAATATATATATTTTTTCCATTCGATCAAAGAAGTTTTTGAAAACAAGAGAATCGTCTATCGCAAAATCAACGATTCCAAAGTGGTTGTGGCTATTTTTATTTCGCGTGTCACACCGCAGACCGATAAATTCGTCGTCTCCGCACTCTTGCGCGTTTCAATCGGATGCATTATGCGAGTCTGCGAACGACACAGCGAGGTTGACACGTGAGAGCGACGAAGAGAAGAAAACGTTGGGATGAGACCTTGTTTTTCGCGCGTTCGACGAAACGAGAAACGTATGTTGCCCGCAACGACGAAACAATGATGAGAGAGAGAGAGACGGGAGAGAGGGGGCAAGGCGAGGGGGTTGGGTCTGGTGAGTTCTGGTGAAACCGTCACTAAGACTCGAAGCAGACGAGAGATTTTAGAAAAGGTCTCACGTAGTTCGAGCAGTGGATACTCGGAAG
The DNA here is from genome assembly GCA_963971145.1 of Sussaba pulchella. Taxonomy (NCBI): domain Eukaryota; kingdom Metazoa; phylum Arthropoda; class Insecta; order Hymenoptera; family Ichneumonidae; genus Sussaba; species Sussaba pulchella. Next base: position 17,176,873 of record OZ020168.1, read on the forward strand.
AGGGTTTCGGGCTCGTCACGATAAACGTGTCGGCCGGTCTTGCGCGAGATCGCACTGTCGACGGAACGGTGCGTGTGCGAAGGCACAAGTGAGAACAAAAGTGACGACGGATGAAGACGTCGAAGAAAGACGGGGGGGGGGGAACAGATATAATGATAATAATCGCCAGGAAAAACGGGAGTTCCGTGAATAAAGGAAGTGAACCCTGAGAATTCCAACGAGAAGCAGTTCTGGGCGGCGATCGACGATTCTGAATTTCAAATAATCTTCCGTTGCGAACGAAAATGAGTGGGTGTACATTGGGCAAGGATTCCGCAGGATAAGATTATTTAGAATGATGAAGAAAGGAAATATTGGTTACCATTTTTTTCTATGTTCAAAAAATGATTTTAGCTAAAACTACGAATATGTTTGATTCCTAGCCGAATTTATTGGAATTTCCAGAACTTTGAGGTTAGAAAAAATGTGCAAATTGTTTATTAAGCACGACTAAATTTTTTCCAGTTCTCTTTGAAGGCATAGTAATTTCCCCCCTAATGCTATGGTCTTCGTTAAGGTATCCAGATCAACAATAAGTCGAACGTTTGCAATACAAGCCTATCCGCCACTCTTGAGCCATAGGGTATTTGTGCAGAACTTCGCAACTTTTGCACAATTTTAAAATGAATGGTATTGGTGAATAGCGAAGCAGAGTCCTAGGATCTTCTTTTCGTGATGACTATCGGCGTCAACGGCCCCGGAAGCCTCCCCACACAACAGCGGAGAAGCCCTCAAGTCCTCGACCGCTCTAGTCAAATTTAACGTCCATCACCTAAACCGAAAGTCTCGAACCTAGACGCAGACACTCGCACTCACAACGTTTCTCATTCACACCACCATCAGACCATATAGATCATCTATACAGACACATGCGAAAACAGTATTAAATCGGACCTTGCGACGAGGTCATAAAAATCGAGCGCACATGAAAGAGTTCACGAATGCAAACTCAAGAAGAAACGGCGCCAAACAGTATCAATGAAGTGTCGCTAGCGATCACCGGCGTCTTCGGAATTCTGCCGTGCATGATCCTGCCGAGAGGTACGTAACACCGGTGGCTGCCACGGCGCCGGATCTTCACCTTCGTTGTCAAAAAAAAAAGAATCCAAATGTCTCGAAAAAACGACAATGAGTCGCCTCCGTCGTCGTTGTTGAAACGGAAGAAGACGATAATGCGCCAAGAGGTAAAATCCTCAAAACAATCTTCGTTACGGCCGAGCCCGAACGTGTTCTGGTTATGAAGTATCGTTTCGTCTTCGACCCTCAGTTGAAGCTCCAACCATCGGCAAACTCCCAACTTCACGAGTTACAGCGCTTTCCGCCACGGCTGCATTTCTTTTCTCACTCGATCCCTCACTGGACTTCATTTTTATTTTACACATTTTCTTCCTTCGCCAAATTGCTCTTCAACCACTCATTCGCGTTTTCCTCACGATTTTCACGTCACTCAAAGTTTTGAAAGTAAATTCCACGCCGCAACAGGTATTTCTTACAAGGCGTAAGGTGGTTATGACAGCGACGGAATTGGACGAGCAGCAGGCAAAGAAGAACATCGATCCCCAGCAAGATGTGAAAGAGTAAAATATATCGAAGTCGAAGCTTGCTTACACCAAACTGCACGTATATCGCACGAACTGGCGCTATTTCACTGTACATCGGAGTCGGTTGCCGCGGCACGACGAGCCATTATCAAATTATTCACTCAAACCGATGGGCCATCTATCTTCGGGGGCGAGAAGCGAGCGCGCGCCCGTGTGCTTCTCCGATAGCAACGTGTTATTATTCGATCCTCACTTTGTTAGCGATACTCGATATCGGTATAATCCCGGTGTGCTGGATTCATCGCGTGGTTGCACACAGTGTGATATATATGGGGCAAAATTTCCCAATTCACCGAACTGAAATCCTCTTATCCCCCGATCTGGACGATGATTTTTTTTTAGTATCCTTTGGATCCTACGACCTCACTGATTTTTTTTTAGATTTTTTAGGCCCCTCCTTCCTCTCCCTTCCCCCCACAATATTATTTTTATCAAGAGGTAACTGCCGTTTGCCCCCTTTTTATTTGAATGAAATTTTCTTACCGGATACTCTATTGAAATTGAAGGACTTTTTTCATAAAATTGGAGTGGGCAGCAGGTTCCAAATATTATTATTATTTTTTTTTAAATTTCGCAAAAATTTGATTTTTCCCGAAATTTCAATGTATGATAATGGTTTCCTATCTAAAAGAAGAAAAGAAAAATGAGATCTATCTTGCAAAATAATCGATATTCCGATTATTTCGATAGGAAATCGATTTTTGAGTATAAATTAATTGTTGCTGTCATCAGGAGGTAAGTCCTATTCACTATGGATTTTCTATCGAAATAATCGGAATATCGATTCTTTGCAAGATAGATTTCATTTTTATCTTATTTTTTTAGATAGAAAACCATTATCATATACTCAAATTTCGGAAAAGCTCGAATTTTTGAAAAATTTCAAAAAAAATAAATAAAAATATTAGGAACCCTCTACCCCCTCCAATTTTCTGAAAAAAGTTCTTCAATTTTAATAGAGTATCCGGGAAAAAAATTTCATCCAAATAAAAAGGGGGCAAACAGCAGTTACCTCTTGATAAAAATAATATTGCGGTGGGACGGGAGAGGAAGGAGGGGTCTAAAAAATTAAAAAAAAAATCAGTGAGGTCGTAGGATCCAAAGGATACTAAAAAAAAATCATCGTCCACATCGGGGGATAGGAGGGTTTCAGTTCGGTGAATTGGGAAATTTTGCCCCATATATATATATATACCGGAGGTAAAAGATCAGGTCAGATCGGCCACGGGGTCTCCGTGTGCGCCGGTGCGCGATATTTTTCGCCGTTAGCGCAAAATCATAATCTTCAATGACGTGTGCTTCGCACAACACCAGCGATCCGGACTCGTGCGATCTGGAGTAGCGGTGTGGCGATCGCCAATCGATTCCAATCTTCTCACGATCATCGCGTCGGCAATCTTGGATTACGGAGCAAGTTCTACACCTATTCGTCTTTGCTTCATCTCTACGGTGAAATATAACACTCGGGTGAAAGATATTTTTTTATATATAAGCGCAGATTGCTCCGACAATTTCGTATCTCGAATTTGAAGAAACGTGACTGGTGGTATCGAGAAAAATATACGAGACGAACGTACAGCCGGATATTGCAAAAATAAAAACGAATAAACGTACGGAAGAACCTGATTTGATTCGATGAAACTGAATTAATTTCGATGGAGATAGCTTATGAAATTTTATTGATTAATCGAGCGATTAATCAAATCTAGAAGGTAACTCGAATGGTTTTTTTTTTTCGCAAAGGTGCAACGCGTGTTGTCGGTCACGCGACTCACGCAATGCCACCTCGCGGCCATTCGTCGACAGTTGCAACACCGATGATTCGCAATGTTCTACTTGATTTATCACTCCCACGAGGCTGGACCGTTGTGATTGGTATTGTTATAAATTATATACCATATATTACACGGCTTTATTTAGCTTGTAACATGATTCAGAAAACCATCATGTTTCGGCATAACGGGAGAACTTTCGTACCGATCCTATGTACATAACGTCATGGCTTTGGGATCGCTGATATAATCGTGCTGGGTAACATCAACGATTCGACCATTAATCTCGACCGAAGGGTGCGAAATCACACCGGCGCGAGGGATCGATCGAATTTGTCGGTTCTTCTTGGGATACCCGTACCAGCTATACCCCACGTATGTTTATATAATTTTTCCACGAGCCGATCATCGTACTCCCTCTCCCTCGCCGATTTTTCTCTCATTGGTCCACGACGAGATGGCTAGTCTATAATTTACGAACCCGAGAGGATAGAAGTGCGATCGGCTTGGCGGAAAGCACGATTATCTCGTGTATTTACAATCGCGGTGCACCGAGAGGCTTCGATTATCTAATTGTAACGTGTAATTCTCGTAATCGTAAATACACGTGTCCTCGAGCGATCGCCCTCACGAAGGTGTTGAAATTTTAAGCCGCGGCGGCAGCAATGGCAACACCAGCAGGCGCACAGACGAATAGATGTATTAAGAAGAAAAGATGTATTACTAACCACAGCAGCTCACGATGTAGTGGGAAAACAATTATATATATCGTATATATATCAGGTAGATCGGAAAGCAACGTGATGAGGAGCTTACGTGGGAAATTTGCACCGATGAGCATGTATCGGGGTGCTTTTCAGGCACGGCGGGGCAGTTTGGCCATAAATAAATCACCGTCGGTGAAGAACGTAATCTAATTCTGTAATACGGGTAGCGATAGAAAGGGTCCCATCGAAAGACGGTCTTGTATATACTATATATGCGTCGTACAGTGACCGGGAGGGAGCGGCCTCACACGGCAGACACGAACAAGGACGTTTCTACATTTATCCAGCTCCTTGAGGGCTTAAATGGCTCTCGAAGATTGCACAGAGCATATTTTCGCTAATTCAAAAAAATATATAACAAAGGAATTTTTTCATCAAAACTTTTAAGCATATAAAAGAGAAACATCTAAACAATATTTTTTGAAATTTCTCTGTACATCGAATATTTCAATCCAATAAAAGTAGCATCGTGATCGTTGAAGAACAGAGATCTATCGACCGATAAATCATTTGAGATGGAAACAACGCGATATCCGATAAATACCGAATTAATCCGCATTAAAATACAAGAATCAGAAAAAAATTGTTCGTTACGTTTGCTCATTGCGGATAGACGATGATCGAAATCGTTAATAATAGACGACGCGTAGTTTTCTCACAGCGAATCGCACTAATTATAATACACATTGATGAAAGAAACAAGGTGCGTCTTGGCTTTTATCTCTCGCGGTGGTGCCTCGTTCGCTGCTGATTAACTTTTCTCGTTACGATTGCACTCTCAGACTGCGATATGTCATTGATGCGCTTCGCGGCCTTCGCAATGATTTTTCAAGGCTCGACATCGTCGAGATGATGACGTTCGCACGACGTCCGGGTCTCGGAGATTGTTCTTCGCATATTGGCGATCTCGCTTGACTCAGCACCGCGGCCACGAACGGATGTCAATTATTTCGCAGAGCGCAAGGGGATCGAAGAAAATCGCGATTGCAATCGTAATATTGGTTTCTCGGTATCGATTTATTGCAAAGACTCGTCGATTTTGTTGTTTAGACGTAACACATATTATTTCCCGGTTGTGTGGTTGCAGAAGCGTTTGTGTATTCGCGGCTTTCGAAGAATTGGTCTTTGATCAATAAACGTGATCGCGATCCTCCGTCCATGCGGTTACAAATATTGACAATTGCGCGTGATCCGAAATGTATTCGATGTACAAGTGGCAAGTGACCGATTCGGGCTTGGCTCTCCTTCTCTCTGGGGACGACAACCAAGGAACGATGTTGAACGATGACTTGACTATTCTCTGTACACAGTGGAGGAACGACGACGAACACGTGGCGAGATATCACAAGGAGGAACATCGGCACGTATTCATACTCGTTTCGTTCGAATCCCATCGTAATATTGGCCGTCAACGTGATCTACAAAATCCCCCCCCCCCCCCCCCCCCCCCCCCCCCACCCCCCAGAGGAGAGAGAGAGAGCCAACGAGATACGACTACCGAAAGATGAGTACTACTACCTATCCTACTACTATTTATACCTATAAACTATTGGCGAAATAAGAAAATCATCGTACATTTACGAACAACCAAAACTCATCTCGGACAGTACTGAAGAAAATACAAAAATTATCTCCTCAAACCATTAAATTGACCGAATTTAGGCTGACTGTTTTTGGTATTGTGTGAATATTGTATTTCTGTGTAATGAATGATTGAAGCGCGATCGTCGCCGTTTTCCAAAGTCAAAGAATATAAAAAAGGAGATATTATATCAAACAGCTGTCGTATTTAACCACATTTTTATATTAACCATTATATCGTTCAATATCAATTATTCGTTATAAATAAATAACGAAAGTAGCGAAATCGTTACACGGTGAGCATGGTTCAGGCATTAAAATCTCGAATTAATGTCAGAAACGATATTTATACACCGTCGACTTCCTCGAGGCTCGTAGCTCAACAACGGAAACCATCCGAACGAACACCACCCCGGCCCGTAATCGCATTTGTATATGAAGATCGTTCGTTGTATACCCGAAACTTTTTCGTATTCGTCTCGCATCGACGAAATGGTGGCTCGAGACCATGCCGAGTGTCCGGTCGGTTGACGGTCTCTCGTCGTTCACGTTTGTCGAATTCGATCACGTAATATACTCGCAACGTGTATCGAGGGTGGCTCGTCGTCGTTTCGACGCGCTTTACAAAGAGATACGGTGGGAGCCCGAATTCTTTGTGAAGAACGTTGGCACGTCGCAATTCCATTTGGATCTTCGTGTACAATAGTCGTAAAATGCAGAACAATTTATTTGGTACATCCATCAGGAAATGCAGAAAAATGGCTTCCCGAACAAAGGTCGAGCTCGTTTTTTTTTTCGTTGATACTCGATTTTTTTCCTATAGTTAAAATGCTGTCATGTGAATTTAGAATCCAAAAAAATAGTCGATCATTCTGTTCCAAGTTCACGGTGCAAAATGAACACCAGCGACATCGCGCCCTTATCGGAACGAATGAGCAGGTGTCTCGTTAAAAAAAAAACGTGGCTCACAATGCACCGGATCAAAGTGCATCGATGTATCATTAATCCGTGATGAAAAATAGCATCTTGGCACGAGTTCGACGTTATCGGTTAAAAGCGCATTGCGACTCGGTTGTGACGTGTCGAGTCCTCAAACGAGAGGATTGTACCGACCGAGCCAACGATCAAACAATAAAAGAAAATTCAATTGATATGTAACGCGCGATGTAACGCAAACGCGCTTCCTTGAAAACGTACATCGCGCCGGATGCGCGTTCGAAGAGGGGTTCGTAGTATCTTCTGATACGATATACAAGCGAGACAAGGGCATTTGCCGATGATGCGCCGGTGTTGGTCGGTGCTGCTGTTGCCGCTGTTACTCATTCAGTCCCGCCAATCCCTGAACGTCGATGCATTGTTTCCCAGTGCGCTACACCCGACGTCTTTCTTTTATCCCGGCCGACATGTCGAATGCCGGATGCATTTGAATTTATATGTGTCGTATGCTATATTATGCGTTTCATCGTTCGTGTCAGTGAATTTAACTTCTTACAAAAAAATTATCATTCGTCTCTCGAACGCTTCATCGGCACCCCTTTTTTTTCTTCTCCATTTTATTTGTCTTCCTTTTCTTTTTACTTCTTGTTTTTTTGCATCCGCTTTCGATTAATCGTCTGCCTTTTGTAGCCGCTATCGGTGATCGTACGCTTGCCGCTTTGGTCCTTCCGTCCCTTTGTGACGGTTCGTCGAGGATGCTTTTCGTGATCGTGTGATGTTTGAACGTTTCGTTGGCTATCGTGATAAACGGGTTGATACGTTCGTTAGATAGAATTAAAATGAAAACAACAACGCTACTCGGTCGATAACAGAAACTGTAATCGAGATTTCTTCGAAGGGGTTGAGCTCGCTGATAAAGGTCGAGAACGGCGCCTTTGGTCTTAGAAATCGGCAGGGTGGGCTTCTTGCCTTTCGGCCTATAGACCAATCGTGATCGAGAATTTGGTATCGCCAGAGACATGAATTTTTGCGTGCAATTTTTTTTTTTTACATCATTATCCACTCACAGTTCCGAATAGAAGAAGAAATAGTTATATACGCATCGGAATATCGTTGCTTCCGAAAAAGAACGTAACAACTGCAAATTTGTCGAAAATGAGTCGATAACCACGGACTACTGAGAGAAATCTCGTCTATTGATTCTTAGGTCGATGTAGTGATAGACCAATTTTTCGCCACCAAGTGGCACAAAGTGTGTTGAATACAAGCCAAGATCCTTTTTAGCATCGACTTTCGGAGGAATTAAGTCGATATCGTAACGAACTGTAACAAGGACGAGTCTGCCGTGACCGCAGCCCACGAGCACATGCGTTGTGCTCCTCAAAACTAAACGCGCATGATCCCTGATCGACAATCGGAGATCAAGTACAAAGCGCAAGTGCGCCGTTACTGTATCACACCTCACGCGTGCGTAGTGCCCCAAGATATAAGTGCGCATGTCAATCAATCATCGACAAGCAATCGAGAGGACATTTCTCGGGAATAAGCGGAAGAGCCACGGAGAATACGACTGCGAGCGATAAGATAAGTGAACATTGTAATTACTGACGGCCGAATTGTATTCGCAACGCATAAATTGTAAAGAGCGGATGAATGTGAGTATGTAAATGAATAGCTGTCGATCTTTCCTATATACTGAGTCAACTTTTCTGTCTCGATATTTAATGTAATATTTTTATCTTCTTGTGAATTAAACCGCGTCGTCTTACATCTTCCAAAATGAATATTAGTGATGTCAAAATTAACTTACAGAACTACATAAAAGTGACCGAAACCATCAACTTTTAACACCATAGATATTTTCATTACTCTTTTTCTAATAAAACTCCCATAATCATAACTATTCACCGATTCTATCATTCCATTTCCTGAAAAATTAGATTTGTTACGTTTTTCTGTGCAAGCAAGATATGTGCTCGCTACGGGAACCCCGCCGAGAGTTCAAGTCAGCACGGCAAGAGTCAAAATAAAGAATTGCGTTAACCGTGCGGTAATCGGCCTTCGGAAAGTGGGTGTTGCCCTCTCATAATTCACTCGCGTGTCAAGTCGAGTTTTTCCGACGCCCCAACGATCCACATCATCGCAAAACCTGAACGATGAAGATGTCGGCGTAAACGTTTCAGGAACCTGGAGAAAGATACAAATGCGTTTTGTTGCTCCTACCGCAACGTATCCCGACGGCACATTCGCGGCGCGTACAACGCTTCGCATGCCCCCGAGGCTGCGTGCAAAATCGTTCGGATTACACGTGCACGCTCGGGCAAGTGCAACGCCGCGTTTATTACGCCCCGGACACACGGCATGTAACCGAACGCGTTTTCCCGCGCGTCTCACGGTCCCGCGTTCCGAGTGCCGGCCGCGTTGAGAGTTTAATAAATCTGAGGGGCGGAGCGCACTTTGATCTGTTTGCTCTCAGCGATCCAGAAAATTTCCGACGTTGCAACGTTGCCCCGGTAACGTGTGCGAATATCGAGACCGAACAGGATTTGCCATTTAACCCATCATCGTTTCTACGCAAGCGCGCGGTTTCTTCTACGATAAGCGCGATCGAGCGGGTAAATAAATATATATACGAGACGATTGAGTCTGTGGAAAGTCAGTGATTTCATACCGATCGTTCGTACCAAGCGCGGGATTATATCGGGTGCGGATGGCTTTGGAAACTTTCTCATTGGTGTCGGGTGCGTTAAATTGTTTTCCGATTTTTAACGCACAATTTGTCAGAAATATTCGCATCTCGGCGGGGACGATCGCACGGTCGTTATTCGAATTACCAGATCTGTAGCATAGCGACCGATGTTCCGTACAACTGTAACGAAGCGCGAATGGGTTTCGCAGGCCGTCGAATGACGGTTCGACGAAACCATAGGCGAGGTATCGGGTTTAGTCGCCTTGCTGATATATCTAATACTTATTATATACGCGAGGATGACCTTGTTAGTCCATCCAATTTGCATACCGACGGTTACAAGTGTAGCAAATTCTGTGTATACATATATTACGGAGCGTACGGTGATGTAGATAGGCTTCTAACAACCGATCGAATTTTCTAACGAGCCACCTCGGAGCTAGCGAATAACAAAGTCCCGTATTAAAACCCATCCCGTTGGTCGGTGTGAGCCGGTTCTTAACATTAGTTTTTATGACAGCAAACGACGTGTGTGTGTGTGTGTTTCATATACACGATGCTCCAAATTGCTCCAGCCTACAGCGTCGACCACATGCAAAAATCGTACGCCTATTTGGAACAATCCAGAGGTCTATGATCGACCCTCCGTGTGTCGACGGCAGTGTCTAAGTCGGGCGTTCTGGAAATGGTCAATCAATCCGGGCGATCGTTGACTCGATCTCAATAGGCAAAGATCGCGCGAACTGCTTGTGTGTTCCCTGAGGTGTGATAAATACCGTTCGCCCGGCTAAGTTAAAATTCTTGTACCCGCTGTCTTCGGCTTGCTCGGTTTTAATGGGCTACAGTCAGATCTCGCTATTCGAATATTATGATCGCGGAGTAGAAACTAAATGTGCTGACCCGATTGAAGGTCAACCTATTGAAAAGTTGATACACGTGAGACCTTCTATCGTTCTCGTTTTTTCAAATCAATGCTGCGATCTTCGTGTTATCTCGGCAATGGGATGCTGCACGATCGGCGGAATTCCATTTTATACGTAGTTCAATCGTTTGGCTTTGAGCTACGAAGCCATAAAGTTTTTCTCGTCTTCGATGCTTCGTCGCAGTGTCACATCCAGCGGCTACGTACAATGAGATGTATCGTAACACCCGGTGACTCGTGTGGTATAAGTATCGGCGTGCGATCGATCGACCTGTACGACACCGTAATCGTAATTTACCACGTCGCTCCGAGACGACATGCACGTAGGTGGTAATTTTCCACGGCCACGTGTACGTGCCTCGGCGTAGATCCGCAGGAAAATTCTCGCACTGGCGAACGATCGTCTTCCCCGCCCCCGTCGGGTAATTAGAAAGAATGATGTTCGGACGGATTGATCGTGACGTCTCGATCTTCCTCGATCGATCGTACGGATCGTCGTATAGTGACAGACGATAAATGCAACGTGCTGCGAGACGTGCAATGGCGAAGAACTGGGTTGGGGTATAAATCCCGACTGAGCGAAGTTTCGACAGTGCAAAATCCGGAATCTCATACGTATATATAGATATAGTGGCGTAGCTCGTTGTACCGCGTGAAGATGGTGAGATTCCCGATTTTGCACCGTCGAAACTTCGCTCAGTCGGGATTTATACCCCAACCCGAAGAACTCGCTGCGAAGACGATTTAATTTACATCCTTGCGGAAGATCGACGATTTTTTTTTTTTTTTTTTTTTTTTCGCGCGAGAAAACTTATAGAGATAGATGAATCTTGGATGGAATTGTTTTTCACGGGATGACGAGATTCATGTGGCAATTAAAGCGGGAATATTGCCTGCTCGCACGAACGGGGGGGCGAGGAGGGGGAAAGCGTTATTACATTTGCAGTGATGACGAGAGCAATGAGAACGATGAAAAATGCAATCACCGTTTGTTTTTAATTCTCTCTGAGCTCTTTATCGGCGAAGAATAAAATAAATTTGCGCAAACACCCGATAATCCTAAGCTGTCATGCTATGGGGGATAAAATGAGATTCCGCAGTGAATAAGAATGCGAAGCTGATTGTCGTTTTTTTTAATTCTATTTATTTTTCCATCGAACCCAATGAGACGAGGGAGGTAAGATCGGAAATTAAAAGAGAAAAAAAAACGGAGAAACACGTCTGCACGTCCGAATAAGAACCGCCTTGGGGGCCTCTCGGTACGTATTGGAAGTCGATTTCTCCGCTTATCGCGGATCGAAGGCGAAGGTCTCAGTGTGTTTGCCGGGCGAATATATCCGAAGCGAAGCGGAGCGTGCGCGCCGCAAACCAATTACGTTTCCTGAACTGGAAAACGTCGGGTCCGAACGATATCTTCGGAGTGCAATGCGGAGATGTTTTTGCTTGTCGTGATGTTGGGTGCCTGGGTCTTAAATAACGAATCCTTCGAGGGAGAAAAGGGGGGGGGGGGGAGGGCGAAAAGATATAACGCACCTCCTGCTGAATAAAAAAATATGGCTTCTTTCTTCATGTATCTGTACGTGTGGGTGTATGCGTGTGTGTGTTATATGCTAGGTGGAATTGTGGGGACTTTTAAGCTCATACATCATCAACAACTCGGGGTTACGCCTCTCGTATTTACTTAGTCGTTGTTGGGGGAGGTGCATGGATGTGGGGTTGCGTTGAAACAATTAATAATCCTCGCAACAGAGGCTGTACTGCACAATAAGGTGTGTTACCCGGTATACATAGCGTGCTGCAAATCGTCCGTACGTATGCCCCATTCGTCGCTGTAATCCAAGATCTGTTGCAGGGCCGAACGAACCAGTTTGTCGGAGGGTTTCAGCTACCATCGAGACTTGTGAAGTAAAATATGGCTTGACCTCAAGCTCGCCGATGTACCGCAAGGAAGAAATTTTTAATTTGCCACTGCGAGAAAAAAAAAAGTTGCTTTATCGAAGTACTTGAACTCGGAGATACGAAAAAATGGAACGAATAAAATATGAGCCACAAGAAATTTGTTCAAAATTAGTCGGCCCACTTTGGTTGTTGGAACGAAGCGTTTGATTGTTGAAACGATACTGATCGATTGTTGGAGCCAACGACCCGATCGTTGGCCCAGTTGAGCGGACCCGGGGTTGTATGGGTGGCGGAAAAAAAATATCGTGCCTTCGGCTATCCTGGCAACATCGGGTTGGATATCTTAATTATCAAGAAGAAATTAATTACAGCAACGCCCACTGGGATTCACGCTTAACCCACGAAGGCTGCAGCGCTTAACGTGAGAGTTCCGACGGAGTGTGGCATCTCCGACTACGTGGTGCTGAACTACCTCCCCCGACGTGGGTGTAGATCTGTTCACGTACATACCCCGACTTGCTACACAAAAATCTCCGTGTCATTAAAAAAACCAAAACAAAAAACACCCAAACGGAACAGAATTCCGCAGTAACACTCAAAAAAGAATGCGGTTGCAAGAAAAATTTATCTCAACAACGAATTTACTGTCCAAAGACTGGGGTGACAGTCGTTTCTTGATATCCGTATGAGCGGTTACTCGTACAGAGCGTTGTTATTATTTTTTCCCCAATTTGTTCGGTACGTACAGCTCCGCGAAATCGTACCTCGAAAAATGTTCCCAGCTACTTATTAGCACGAAGAACCGGCTGCGGCGAAACGAATTCATGGGATGACTGGCAGGGTGAGTGGACGATTGGCACCTCGCTTCCGTGAAGAGATCCGAAGATCCTGGTATCCTTACGGATCTCGGAGAAGCATGAGCGGCGGCAGCCGGGCGGCTGCACCGGCAACGATAGCCACGGCTACAGCAGAAGCGGGATCGTGACTCCTCGCGAATCCTTCTCAGCTCGTATTACGGGCGCAAAGATACTTCGACACGCGTAAACGCTCCCGCAGGAATATCACGTGCGCCAAGTGCAGAATCGTCTTGCCGAAGAGAGAAGCGAGGATGAAAGACGGATAAGAAGAAAATGATAAGGATATAGAGAGAGAGAGAGAGAAAGAGAGAGAGAGCCAGAGAGAGAGGGCTGGAGGGAGAGAGGGCTGGCGATGAAAGAAAGACGGAAAATCAGCTCCGGGTAAGCGCCGGAGCCTTCTAGTTCCTGGAAGCGTATCAGCGTCCGCGCGCTGACAAGGCGAGCAAGATCGAACGGGCAAAAGCCGGAAAAAGATGAGAAACAGCGGCGAACAGGACGAAGAAGGAAGAGGATGAAGCTTGATCAAGGTGGGGGCTCTCTTCCCGACGCGGAGGAAGGTGCAGGGGGGGGGGGGGGGGAGGCGTCCGACGCGCCTAGCACGAAGAAGAGTTACGGGAGTAATTTCAACGATGGAAACGGGGTTTAAGAGAACTCACGCGGGGTGTGGGAGTCTTGGGTTTCGGGTTCAAAGGTTCGCGATTATAACATTCCGGGGATGCCGTTTCGTGTGCATCAATTCGGTACGCCAGTTCCCCGCTTTGCTTTCGAGCGAAAACGCTCGCCCGCCCGAGAGTCCCTCTCGCCGGGTTCGCTATGCGAAACGCTGATGTGCCCGCGATTCATCGTCAGACTGCTTTTCCTCTCGCTCCGTACCGGCCTTTGACTCTTCGCTATCGTGACGGTCTTTCATCGCGGGCAATATTTAGCCCCGTGTGTGAGACACTATCAACTTACACGCGACTTCGATTGAACCAACATTATACCTCGGGTTATTTCTCAAGCCCGCTGTTCAGTTCATATTACATATATTTTGTTACTATGTACTATTTACGTTAATATCATATATTTACGTGCACCACATATCTAGATTTACACATAGATGGCTTCGTTACGAAATCATAGTCGCATGAATGAGATCATTATTTTCTCTCGATTATATTATAACGTAATCGTAGACGCTTGATTGTAACAAAATCATCGTGTAAGCTGCATTTGACTAATTAGGTTGCACCGGCTGAGCCGCGGAAGCATGTCGTTCTGTCGTCATACAGTCTGCTCGCGATAATGGATTCACCGAGAACTCGATCGTTCTCCATAGTCCTCGTGGCTTCGCGGCATCGGAGCATACACGTACGAACCACTCTTATGCTCTTCAGCGAGGGCTGAACACAGTTCGATGCAGATGTACGTACACCGCGCATCGGGATTTTACACCGAGACAACGTCGGGCGTTCGACGCTGGTTTCGAGGCTGAAAGAGACGACGGCCGCGCATAAATAACACGGAAAGTGTGAGACAGCGACAAAGCTGGCGCTGATTTCACTGGTTAAACTCATCGTGGTAGATCGGGTTAGCGAACTCGTATGCATCGCCGTATCAGATGAATATTCCTATACCGACTTCGAGATTGCAAAAAAAAAAAACAAAAAAAACGTTAAGTGCACATGTACGTGTTGCATATGTATGTGGTAGTGTCAGTAGAGAGCCAGGCGAGGACGAGACCTATCGAGATGGATTTATACCAGCGTCATTAGGGATTAATTATACGCCTAGTCAGCCAGCCGATGCGCTTCCACCGCCCCGAGAGTCGGCTTTGCTTTACTCTCGTCTTGTTCTACTGTGGACGATACACTAGGAAATACAGGGATTTATCACTGTTCCGTCATTGTCAATTCTCGTAACGATTGTGATGAAAAGAAAGGAGAATCGAGCGCGCCAAGTGTCTGTACACGTTATTTTTATAAGTCTCCGATATAAACGGCCAGTTTTAAAATTCACGCACGTATCGCAACCTGCCGCTGCATGCCACTGCATTTATTTCTTTCTTTATTATTATAATTGATAATATTAATATTCGGAATAATAATAATTATTATTATTACAACTATTATTCCACCGACTTGTGCAGAATGAAGTTGAAACGGGAGTAAGGCGATGCACCCGTAATCCGCCCGAGCGTTATCGTTATCGCCAAGACCTCGGAGAATGACGATGGTGTACTGACATACGTACGAAAGTTTTCTCCGCGAAGTCACTCACGTACTCCCTTAATGCCAAATGCGCGCACCCATTACGATGCCATATAAGTTTGCGGGCGGCTGTATCAGAGGTGGGCATCCGCGCCCTGTAATCCGAAAATCTCGCTTGACCCCCTCATCTCCCCCCCTGTGGCCTAACCCCCGCCTCCCTCGTGGGAAATGTCCATAATGGCGGGCGCGCGCGTGTAACTATGATACGCAAGACGAAACTTTGGCGGGCACGCACCAACGACGAGCCGAGATCCAGACCAGGGCTACATAACATCTACGTAGCGGTTTTAAACGCTATACGACGGTGGTTAGTCGCTATGGATTCTGGTATGTAGGTAGAGGCGGCGTGTTTTGTGTGCCTGTGCGTGAGTGTGTGTGTATGTGTGTGTTTACAGGTTTAAGTCTCTATATGTGTGTAGATGTCCGAGTATGTGCGAGGCTCATTCGCATCCGAAAGGACGAGGTCGCGGGTCCCACTCGAGCGTCGACACGACAACGAGGTCGTGCAGCATGGAAGATGCGCTCTATGGACCCGTGTAACACAGTGCGGTTCCGTGGCGCGCAGCGCACACAAGCCCATCTCGGCGAGTAGAGAGCGAATAACCCGGAGGGGTCATCACTTGCGTGAATTCTCAACAGCGCAATGTCCAAGAATTATTCTTCTTCCTTAAAATCTTCCGCGACTGTGTCCGCACGAGTGAATGCGCGTTCGGTTCAACGAGCAAAGACCTAGAAGAGAAAACGTTCCTCATCGTTTCTCCCGGATTCTTCGTCATATCCCAACCCGGAGGACTTTCGTCGAGGGCCCATTATACGCCCGAGAATCTCGTACTTTGCATTCTTGATGAAAATTTCCGGTGGTTTTATCATGAGTCGATCTAATTGACGATCAGGAATTTTTGCGATTTCCGCGTACACGTGTTAAGCTGTAGGTTTGACGCAACGACGATTTTTAATCGTGCATAGCTGTGGGAGTGGTTGGTATCTATAGATATTGTGGATCTGGTATGAAATAATTTGTGTTAATCGTGAATGTGATACAATTGTTTTTGTGTTTTTAAATTTTCTCTGATCCTCGGTCATTATCACTTTTGTAATTTTCGAATTTACAATTGTGACTTACGGGCTTATTATCATCATTGTAATTTTTTATTCGAGCATTTGTTTCGTCCATCGATGAATAAAATAATTTGATTCATATTACGCAGTTGAATTAATGTATTCCGTTACGTGTCGTCGATAAAACTTAAACGGAAGTATTAGGATTACACCAAAGTTGTTTTGCGTCGAAAGCACAATGAGCTACTTCCGGTCTGTGGTTTTCAGATGAGTGAGTCTTTGAATTTAAAAAATATATATTTTTTTAAAAATTCTTTCAGGAAATATATGGATATGGCGATCTTGAGGAGATAGTAGGCTGCTTTCCCATTTTCTAAGACTTACACGACCTGCCTTGCGCTGTCTCAAATGGTTACAAGTGTTGAATAGAAATCACCGAACATTAGGTATTACGAGACTGTTGATATCCGCCTTACATGCACCGGAAGCCTTAAAAAGTTTCTCCGGAACCGGCGCTTTTCCGAATCTTCATTCGGTCCACCCATTTCCATAATAGGCTCGGTACCACAGGGACACATAAAAATGCTGCGTACATCGCTGTGTACAGCACTATACAGGTTTTACTGTAGGTACATCCAGCGAATACGCGTATGAAAAGACGAGCATGTGGTTGACTTTGTTGAATTTCAGAAGCTAAATGTCAGGAAATAATTGGATATTAATGATTTTATTAGGTCACAGAAGTAGATCGATTTTCGTCTGTTATATCCTCGATATAATGTGACGAACCGCAGAATATCGGTGTTAACTGTCATAACGACTTCTCGACCCCAAAGAAAACATTTTTACCGAAATAGAAAACATATGCGATGTATAACGAAAGTTTCGGTCGTAACAACCACGAGAAAGAACAGGATTCAGGCATCTTGTACCAAAAAGTGACTTCGAGCAACGTTTCGTTGCGTGGACCGCACAAGACTTTTTTAATCGGGCGTTTGATTGCACCCTGGCACATTTAAGTGCGAGTTGTGAGAGGAATTGCAGAAAAGAAATCATTAACCGAACACCAAATACGAAGTTTGGCAAACGGAGTCACCAGCCGTATCTCATCAAGAATCGAACTGGTGGAGATCTTTAATTGGTTTCTTCGTTACCATGGAGATATTAATGCAAGATGAAGGAAATTATTTATTATATGACAGCGACGGAAAACCGGTAGCAGAGAAAATCAGGTGTTCCTGCCATCGCGTTAATCTTGCTCAACAGCTACGTGGACTGCCAGAGCTCGTGACTGAACGGCGTGACCAGCGTGACCACATGAGCCAATAGTGATTCTTCATTATTGACGGCGATAACACATGCTATGTTGCGTACATATTTTTTGTGCTATTTTTTACAGCTAAGTATTGATCTTTTTCATTTTTTCAAGTTATAAGGTATTGAATTTTAGACGTGGGATGCACGCTGAATTACATATGAAATTGATCGTGATACTGTCGCCTCCATTCTCCAGATAGGACATTTCCGGTATCGAGGAAAATGTGAACCTTACACGTAGAATTATTATGAAAAATATCTGTACTGTAATCATGATGCAGGAAGATTATTTTTTTAATAATCTTCTTTATTTTATTGCGAAATTACTAGAAATTTTAGATCGCTATGGTAAGCATTGAAATTTGGTCGAACCAATAGAACGAGTTCAGATTTATTGGACAATAGCTCCCACACCAGGTGAGTATAGAATTATCGGTAGTAATGTCGACAATACGGCCTATTGCACGACATACATATAACGATAGCGAGAAAAACAAGGTTAGTTAAAATGTTCGTGTAATGGAAGCCCGAGTTTTCTTATCATGCTACACTTTTCGTCGCAGCAATTGTATTATTTTATGGTATTCGTAATAACCCAAACGTGACTACTTTTATGTGCATCCGCGAGTACGGAGGCTTCCACGTTTTCCCTGGACTGCGTTATCAATAACCGTTTGAATTCGACAACGATTTTCACGAATAGACGATAAAAAATTTGTGATATGTAGAACAGTGGAATATGGACAAATCGTATGAACGCGACGAAGCAATCGCTTATTTACCAACGGGTTTTAGATAAAATAATGAGTCATTCAGATGAAATAAATTTTAGACAATATTTATTTAGCATATTCATCATACACGGAAGTATAAGCGTATACAGAATTTCATATTATTTTATATTAGAAGTACCCGTCACCGAAGGGGGAGTAGTGGTGTAATCATTCTTTCTGTTAGTGTTTTTTTTTTTTGTTTTTTCGGTTTAGATATAATTTTTTGTTTTCGTTTCGTTTCTTGGGCTTTTTGTTTTTGTTGGTGAAGTGGACTTTTCTTCAACGCGTTCGAGCGGTCCAGAGTGGGGATCCCCATTTGAATATTCCGTTCGGCCGGCTTTTCAGCGGTCAGCCAGACCTAGGTTGGTAGAAAATGTTTGAGAAATTCAACAGAAACCGCTTAACAATGCCCATGAACCCTTGACGTTCATCTTCTTTCCTCTTACTGCTCACATAATCGTTTTCAGTCCCAGCAGCCTAGCATGATAAAGAAGAAACATACCGTTAAGTTTGTAATGTTTTTTCGTGAATATTCGACGAATCAATTTCCGCAGAGCGCATAGACACTTACCTCAAAGCTTGGATCACTTCTCCCGTGTGTAACTTCATCTCCGCGGTTGTCATGGGTAAACCCCTCAATTTCATTTCCCAATTGACGATCTTCATTGATGACCGCTGGATCTTTTTTTTTACAGAAACTTGATCCCACCAGAATGATGAGGATCAAAGATACCGGTAAGTAATTCAATGCCAACATTCTGTTGTTTGCTGTCTTGTCCAAATCTAGACTGACTTGTTCCGGTAGTCGTTGTCGGGTGTATTTATACGTCAACGTATATACCTGTGTAGCAAACTTATCTCGTTCGCCGTTTTGTTTATGAGTTGTTGTCGCACAGCGACGCTAGACGGGACATTTAATTCGGCGGATAGAATTATTCGTTCGGAGCGGGGGCCATCTGTTTGAGACTATAAGCGACAGGGATATGTTGATGCCCGGCGCGCACGCGCTTTTTCTCTCTGGCCTTTGATTCCACCTAGCTATCTGGTCTTGAGTAATTGTGTTGCAACGAGAAAATTGGGCGGTGAGTTAGATGTCATCTCTCTCTCCCTCTCTCTCTCTCTCTCTCTCTCTCTCTCTCTCGCTCTCTCTCTCTCTCTCTCTCTCTCTCTCTCTCTCTCTCTCTCTCTCTTTCTAATTGGTAAGAGAGCGATGGAGGGGGCTACATTTTCTCGAAGTGGCGAAATAATCGTTGTGATCTCGAATTAACGAAAACAATAGATGATTACGGAATTTCGAGATTCAGTCAACCGTTGTCGTCTCTTATCTGTCGTCAATGTATCGTAATCGAGAACAATGCGTTACAGCTTTTGTTTCCGATCGAGCACTACCACATAATCTTGTGTGGTTTTGAATATTTTCCATGGCCATTTTTTTCTATATTCTTTCTATAGTCAATAGACATTTTCCTTGGCATATCCTTTTCCAAGTGAAAAAATTATACATAGACTATATATAAACTGTATATAATTTTTGGATATATTATCATGTTAAAGAAAATTATATATTATTATTATTCTTGGCATTCTTATATCTATTTTCAGATTTTTTTTTCAAATGGGATATATATGGACTATATATGAACACAATATGCCCAATTCCAATTATAGTTAATATATAGACCATACGTAATTTTTTTAACTTGGTTTTTTCAACAATTTCACAACACTACCAAGACGATTAAGTAGTGTAGGAAAATAAAGTTTCCTCCACTAACGTGCAACGATCGAAGTGTGATTTTTCTGACATGCTATCAATAATAAATTGATCAAAAGAAGTCATTAAAATCAGCGCGTACATTTTATAAAATGCAGCAAGGCGAATGTAATATTTTGATCACATAAAAGTTAAGAAATGTTTTTCATTTTTTTTCACGATATAGACTCCGTCTTTTTATTTCTTTGCCGCCAATTGTGATACGTACGACGATCTGACCTCATTGTCACATTGGCCTCCACCTCACTTCATCAAAATTATCACGCCGCAGGACACGTGCACATGCACCGTGGAATATCCCCAGAATCAGGGGTATCACGATGGCGGGTAGCAAAATCCGCGACGATGAGTAACCGTGGTCCGTCCGATACCTGCTATCTCGAGGCAGTTAATTCGCGGGTTGTCGGCGTCGTTACTCGGTTCTCATGCGTAGGCGTTTTCTCAGGGTGGCTCTGTTATGCGTCACGATAGCAGAGTTCAGCATTTACTATTGCTAGAGCGCGTGATTTCATACAAAAAAAAAAAGACCAGCGGTAAGAAGGCCGAATATAAAAGTGCGTTCCATCAGAGTGGGAAAGAGATGAAGAATCAGCGAGGGATACAAGAAAAATGAGATAGCATGGAGCAAGATGAATCGTCCACGCTCACGGAATGGGGCTGTGAGAGCGAGGAAGAAATCAGAAAGACACAGAACAAGAGTTCCAGCCAGGATAGGTTAAACGCTGAACGCAGAAGTATCGGTGAGGACCCGTAGGCGAATAACTATGCCGGGTATCCAGGCTGAAGGTTGGGCGAATGCGCCTCCATAGAGAAGCGTTACAACCGTCGGCCATGAGAGTCGGGGAGGAAGGAGGCTGCGAAAGGAAAGAAACGAAAAGCACAGCAGCGATAGACATATAAATTTGAACGAGAGAGCTGGGCTCAACTGGCTCAACAGTCGCATGGTTAACCGGGGGCTAACCGCGATCATAGGCAATGTCGAGTATGCCGCTCGTTGCCGAAGAGGAAAACCGTGGCAGCGGAGTCCCCGCCGCTGCCGCCACCGAGAGACCGACATGCTATCCTGAGAACAATCGGACCTACCAGCTGGCATGGCGTGGGCGAGCCACCGGCGAAATATATATGTGCATTCCGTCAGTACGGTATGTATGTAACACATACATACCGCATACAGAATCGCTATGTATGCGCATCGCGATTTAGCTAGCGTGCGCCCTCGTTCCTGCTCTCGTCACGTCTTATCTCGCTGCGACGTCTCGGTGCGGGCTTGAAAAGAAGCTGTATGCAAAATTTTCATCTTTCGCACTGTGCAACGTGAAAGTATTTCAAAAGACACTGTTTTTTTTCACAATTTATTTGATAAATATAGTTTTTGTTTACCGAACTAAAGTTTTTTGAGTGAAAATTTGCGGATAAAAATTACTTTCGTTTATGTTTTAGGAAACTTGCCTTCGCTGATGATGATTATGCTATCAATTTGATGGAAAATTCGTGGGTCGAATTATACGAGAAACGCTTGAACGAAAGCGATGAGAGTTCCGTTGCCGAGCTGTACGGTTGAATCGTGAGGGAACGACGTGAATCGCGTATCGGTGACAAGAATGCACCGACCGTCGTTGGGAATAATAGGCTAGTTTTGCGGTCGTAGCCGAAGCGGCGCACGGTCACCGCATCCTCTTCCTCGCGGAGGATCAGCTTTGCTCCGGCAACATCCACGTCCGAGTCGGTTGCGCGTCATGAGAAATACGGCGTTGCATCTGAACGCGCGGAAACCAGAGAAACGACGAAGGAAGACCATGGAGGAACGAGCATTACCAAAACCCGCAGTTTGAATTAGGAGCGCACAAAATGGCAAATTGAGCTCGGCAAATTGCTTGTGCTCGTCATCGTGGCTGAGGTAGATGGGCGCGCATACGCATACTCGATGGTTTCTCGTCGTCTAAGTCGAGTACCTACGCTGACGAGTCTTGCTACTCCCCAGCCACGCAATCAAGGGTCCGGAAGTGCTTCGGGTTTTGTCGTTTCTTCGTCTTATTATGAGTATTATTATTTTTGCGGGCTTTAGTCATTCCGTGGAAGCAGGAGTATGGCTGAGTTAAGGTGACAGCACGAATGAATTACGATACAGAGATACGGATGGGCAAGCACGAAGTTTGGATGTGGGGCGTGCGAGATGATCCTCGTTGACGTCTCCCCGCGTACCGCGGGAGCGACAATCGCGATGGCAATTTAAGTATTCCATATATGCTGGGGATATTTACAAAGACTTGTGGCTGTATGAACGGTTCTGACAGGATCGAGATATTATTATGCACCTCGTTGACTTGCGAAACAAGATTTATTATTCGCGTATTATATAAATAATAATAATAATAATAATAATAATAATAATAATAATAATAATAATAATAATAATAATAATAATAATAATAATAATAATAATAATAATAATAATAATAATAATAATAATAATAATAATAATAATAATAATAATAATAATAATAATAATAATGATAATAATAATAATAATAATAATAATAATAATAATAATAATAATAATAATAATAATAATAATAATAATAATAATAATAATAATAATAATAATAATAATAATAATAATAATAATAATAATAATAATAATAATAATAATAATAATAATAATAATAATAATAATAATAATAATAATAATAATAATGGCGATGGAAATATTACAATAAAAGTATGCCACCAGCGGTAAATACAGGTTGGTCCTCGAATTAGAAACGCTAAGCGTAATGGTATAGAACGTGTTTCGACGCACGGTC